>WHYT01014404.1:50052-102923 GCA_009806455.1 Tetrax tetrax
CTACAACACTGCTTCAGAGCCAACGCGCAGGCTCCACACCAAACGCTCTGCCTGGCAGCAGAGCATCTCTCTGAGGGGCCCAAGATCTGTTTTGATCACGTTTGCCATCTCTCAAGTATCCAGCCAGAAGGAGGCATCGCAGTCCCCTCGGGCACCTCAGCTGCCACTGCGGAGGCCGTGCCAGCTCAGCAATCACGGGAAGCCTGGCCGGTGGTGAGGCCGACGCTGGTAGCTGGATTCTGTGGATAACCGACTCAGCTGAGTGACCTACTCAACAGCCAGGAGCTCAGCGCGTGCACCCAGACACGAGGTGGAGAGAAGCTCTACCAGGGAGGTGCTGGGGATCCCCTCCATTACTCAGGCCAAACCCCCCTCTTAGCTATCCCACAGCCTTCTGCCAAAGGGGCTGGGAGCACTGGGAGCAGAGAAGACAAGTTACTGAAGTATCCAAAGGCGCTCAGAGCCCTCCAGGGGGTTCAGCTACACGACAAACTACGGGCCATTGCCACCAAAGCTTCTTTTTCAACTATTGCGCATCCCTTTCCACCGCACCCACTGGATCGATAACGCAGCAGCAGGAGGGCACGAGCACGTTCCAGGTACTCAGTCCCATAAAAGAGATGAGCAAAAACCTAACCAGCAAGGATAATCAAACTGGGTCTCTGATTCACCTCTTCCAGCCTCCTTCAAACGGAGCTGGGATTTGCCTAAGGAGATTCTGCGGCGCTCACCTGACCCAGCACCTCCAAGAGCGGAGCCTGCCCTTGGGAGCCCTGACTGCCGTCTGGGTAACCCGACCTCCCGCCCGCCAGCACAAAACAGGCCAGATGACACCGAGCGAGACAGCGAGTGCTCAGCCAAAAATGCCATCTTGGGTGCAGGCCCAAAGCAGGTCTGATATCACCCTGTCACTCTGTCCTGGCTGACCGTTGTAGGCTTCTCGATGGTCTTGTGAGGGCCTTTACAGCATCACAAAGGCAGCTGAGCTTTTTCCCCACAAATACTCTGTGGTAGCCAGTTTCCTCACTTGATCTCCCCCGTGATAAGCGACCCAACGGGTGACACACACAATTCTTTAGCGGTCACAAGGACAGGGCAGGGACCTCAGCAGGTAAATGCCTGTAAGAGCTGGATGCTGGGAAGCTGGATGAGCTGGGCAATTCCCTGACGGAAGAGGCAGGGTTGGGACCTTACTGACCAGGGGGACTCACCCAGTACCTGATGTTCACCCACAGGTGATAGCACAGGGCCCATCAACAGTCCAGTGATCGCCAAAGGTAAGGTAACAAGTCAGGTCCAAGGTCAGCCTGGGAAATCCAAAAACCAACTCAGGAACTAGCTTGGAAACGGGCACAACTACAGCAAAGTGCAGGAAGGGGATGAAGGCCCAGGCCTGATTTTAGAACTCGCAGGCCATGGGCAGAGGTGTGGGAAGGGGTCTCACATGAGGTTGCTCAGGGAAATTAGGGCCTCCGTTGTGGTTTAGCCTCATCCAGAAGCTAAAATAACACACAATCACTCACTCACTCCCCTCCTCACTGCCCCCACAGTGGGATGGAGAGGAGAATTGGGAAGGAAAAGATGGCAAAACTCATAGGTTGAGAACAACAGAGGAAAAGAAAACAGAGATGGACAACAAACAAACAAAAAAAAATCCAGAATATACTTAAGCACATAAGTTACAATACAATACCTCGCAGTGGATCCCAATGCCCAGCTCCCTCTCAAGTAGCAAACCCTGCCCCTCAGCCCTGATCACTTTATACACTGAGCAGGTGCCCCATGGGATGGAACAGCCCCGGGGCTAATTTGGATAAATGGTCCCAGCTGTTGGGTAATTAGTGACCCATCCCAGCTGTGTGCCCAGCCACAGGGGCCACCAACTCCAGCTCTTCTCCCAGCTCAAGTGAAAATTACTCTGTCCCAGCCAGAACCAGGACAGTCTATTAGCGCCTTCACAGCCCTGTCCCTGGATTTCAGGAGAAATTAATTTCTGTGACACATCAGCTCATCCAGGCCTGGCACCTAACAGAGGCTCTTAGCTCACACTTCAAATTCAGCTCCCCCTCCCCTCCCACCCTGCCTTCCCTAAATCCTCCTGCTTCTGTGGGTGGTTCTGCTCTCCCCCTGATTTCCAGGCCCTGGTGACCTCTCCATCCCCTCTGCATGTCCGTGCCCTCAGCAGCACTCACCTGCCTCACGTGCCTCCCCTGTCCATGACCGGAGGGAACGGTGGGAGCAGAGCCATGGGGAGAGGCAGGCAGCAAGCAGAAAGACACTGAGCAATGGATAAGCAGACAACCAAGTACAGAGAGGTTTACCACCCTCTCCTCTCCACCATACGACAGGAAAAATTGTACCATTTCATGGAGGAGTGTACACTCTTTGGAACTGAAGAGAAAAGCCCATTTTTTGTTGAGAGTTTCTGATGTTCTGAGATTTCCAAGCTGAGATGCTGCTCCCTTCCATGCCCCCTCAATCTCTAGAATGAATCTGTGATTCCACTGTTTTAACTTTTAAAAAATAATGCAAGACTTTTCACAAGGAATTGAATTTGATTCCTATGCCATTTTCTCCCTCAAGCACATGCAGTGGATTGATCAGTGCTGTCTAGCACAACAGCCCTTCTCCGGGCTCATCCCCGGAGATGCAACTACTGCCTTGCTTTCCACACTGATGCTGACCTTCTAAAAAGCACGGTAGATGATCATCTTTCTGTTTAGGATCAAAACTGCAACTATCTCTTGCGGCAAGATCTCAGCGGTCTTCAGCAAAGCAGTTCCTTGCTAAAGCGTGCTCAATCCATCGTGCCGTGAAGCTGCACCGCCTGTGAACCCAACCACAGGGGTGTCCTTTCACTGACCCAGGGGTGAGACAAGCACAGAACTGGAGGTGCTTAGTAAAGAGCACCAAAGAGTGATGGTCAGAGTGCCGTGTGGCCTGGCAGTGCTGGATGATGAAGTCACTGTCTGTACTTCAAGGCTCCTGAAGATGCAAAACTTCCTTTTTTAAGTCATCTTAGTTAAGTGTCCTGACCTGACTAACGGGTACTGAGCACCCGGAGCCTTCCCTGCAGCCCCTGGGATCACCTGGATGCCATTGGTGCCCTCATGCTGGGAAGACCACTGGGATATAAGCATCTTGGTCCTTGTGGGTACGTGCATATCTGAGTCTGAGTGAATGCAAACATTTTGTTTTAAAATGAAATCAACTTCCCCTCCTTTAACATCTCACACTGAGTTCTGTCACCTCATTGCAACGCTATTCCCTACAACACAGCTAAGTCTGCCCCTGTCTGGGAAAGGCAGAGCCTCTGAAGAGGAACGGGATGACGATGCTGTGTCTTGCAGCCCACTTTACAACTCGCGCTCCGACCGTCTCCAGGAGCTACTTTATACGCGTTGCCTTTGGTGACACCCAGTCACACGCGCTCTGTATTTTCGACCCCAAGCACGTTCTGCCCGCTCGCGCTCAGGCAGACAGGCGGGCTCCTGGGACAGACATAGTGAGCAGGTCACTCCTCGAGGCAGACGGATGGATAGCTGTATCGCTGAAACGGGCAGCAGAATGTCAGGGGTGCCGATACGTCACGGGCACACTACGAGAAGGGAGGAAGGGAGGAGTGGGCGGTAGAGACGGATCCAGTGTCAGAATGGGTGATGGATGAAGGAGGACGTCTTCTGGGAAGGGCGGCTGGGGCAGACAATACCAGTGCCAGGAGCTGAGCAGGAGGAAACCAGACCCACGCAAAGGCCCTGCTTAACCCTGCCTTTAGAGGGAACCGGTCTGTTGCTCCGAGGCAAACTGAATGGCAAGCAAATTGCTCGCAGTTCGGGCCTTTACAAAGTCCAGCATGTCCCTGTCAGTCTCTTGGACTGACGGATTGAGAGTCCCAGATGGTTCAGCCTACGATCACGACAGTGAATGGGGCATCCTCTCAGCCATTCATGTGCTTTTGAGCTTCGTTTTCCGGGCATATCTCATTTTACACTCACCACTTACTCTTCTCTTTTCGCCCAGTGCTTGTGTCTGCTTTGAAGGGCTCCAACCAGAACAAAGGGATTACTCCTCCCACGGAGACCATACAGGGGCAGAGCTGTCCATGCAGTCCACGGTGGAGGAGAGAAGGGGAGAAACCTCACATGTTTATCATCTGAGAGGGCTGCCCACCACAATTTTGGACTCCCCTTATTTCCTCAGGGCCAGCTGGGTCACGCTGACAATTTCCCAGCCCTTGCTGGGAGGAGGAATGCACTAGCAAGATGCTCCTCTTGGCCATCCTTCCCACTCCTTTCATGGCAATATTAAGGAACTTAGGTCCCACCCCAAACTGGCAGCCGCAGCAGAGTGGGAGGCTGCTGATGCAGGAGGGTCAATCTAGCGTACAGAACGAGACTCCTAGCAGCCCAGGAAGATACAGAGAAAAACTCTAACGAGCTCTAAAAAGCAGGGAGCAAGCAAGTAAACCATTAACTGTTGCTGCTCACTTTCTGCAAGGACAGGAAGACAAAATCTGGGGCTTTGTGTTTATTAAGACTCCATACTCACCTGTCAAAGTATAATTTCAGTTCTCTGTCCCATACATCTACCCTAACATTGCATCTTTTTCTTCCTAGTATAGTATTTTCCTATCTATCCATCATCTTCTAATTGGCTATTTCATATTCCAGGTGCCTTTCTTTTCCATGGTCTCGCTCTTTGTTTACCCTGTTCTACAACTTGTATCTTCTTTACAGCTTATGAACTTACATCTCATTGAGAAGAACATTGAGATCTGCAGTTTGTCTTCTCTGGAAGGGTTTTGGCCCCCTTCCTGACTCTCTAGGTATGCCTGCAGAAATAGAACATGTGCATTGCTGACTTATGACCATATCCTTGAGAAATAAACTTCCTTAAACAACAAGCCACAGCCGTCTGAGGCAGAAGCCAAGATACACTGGCCTTGCCACATGCCACAAAGGTCAACAGACCCAAATTGCTGGATCAGACAGGAGGACAGAATGCCAGAAGCAAAGGACATATAAATCTAATGACTGTCAGCTTAACTATGTCAGCTGATTTCTGAGCTCAACCAGAGGATGAAAGGAGAAGGATGGTCCCAGTTTACCTTTACAAGTCTCGATAAATTGAGGCCTTTTCTAAACACAAGTAGTTACAGCAGTTTCTTAAACATTTCACCCAAGAAATGTTCTTTAACACTCAGCTATACAGCGTATCAGGCAAAGCCATCTACAGGTCCCAGGCAGGCAGTCACACTGACTGGTCAGAAAGTGGCAGCAAAGCTGTGAGAGTCCATGGAGCAGCTGAGGCCTGCAGTGCTCTCTGCTGTATTTATTCAAAAAGATTTATTATTTGCCACATCACCTTGTCCTAACCGATGTTCAAGGTTACAGCACTCATACAGGACTCAGGTACAAGCAAAGGCCTGGTGAACCCCAAAGCCACCTACCTTGGCAGCTGCAAGAGATGTCAGAGATGACAGGGACGTCAGTGAAAGGGGGCTCTGGAAGTCCCCAGTCCAACCTCCCACTCAGGGCTGAATTATCTCAAACACGAGACCGCAGCAGCCATGGCTTTTACACCGAGTCTTAACAACCACCTCCCTACATAGGTTCCCCCTGTCCCTGATGACCTGTCCCAGGCCTGCACCAGCTTCCTGGAGAAGTTTTTTCCTAACCTCCTGAGCTGCAACTCGCTGCCATTATAATCCGGCACCACCAAGAACTGTTTGGCCCTGTCACCTTTGCGACTACCCATTGCGCTGCGGGCCACACGCCTTTCCACACAGCCCAGGATGCGGTTAGCTTTATGGTGAGCACACACAGCTGGTTCCTGTTCAACCTGGCATCCACCATGACATCTGTGTCCATTCCTAAAGCACCCCAGGTCCTCCTCCCGGCGCTCATTGTAGCAGCACGTTGTGTCTGCAGACGCTGAGCTACGCGATTCAAAACAGATCTGACGAAAGGCAAGTAGGGTCTGGAGAGAAAAGCCACTCACAGCGGAGGACTGTGTGGGTTTTGTTTAGTAGGGGGGAGCTACGGTGGCAGCTTCTCTAAGAAGCTGCTGGAAGTTTCCCCTTTGGTAGACTCGGCCGGGCCTAGGGTGGACCCGCTGCTGGCCAGGGCCCCCAATTGGTAGCAGACTGTTCCCTGATAACGCCTCTGCAATAACAAATTCAAGAAGTGGAAAACAGAAAAAAGAAGAAGTTGAACACCAGTAGAGAGCTAACAAACAGGTGGTTCAGTAGGGAGTAGGAGCCCATAAGGTGGAGGAGAGGCTGGAGGAGCTGGATTTGTTCAGCCTGGAGAAGAAAGGATGTGAGGAGACTGAATTTCAGTCTCCTTCAACCTAGGGTGGCTTATAGAGAAGGCAGAAACAAACTCCTCTCAGCAGTGCACAGCAATAGACAAGGAACAATGGACATGAGGTGCAACAAAAGTAGCTCCAATCAGAAGTTAGGAAAAAAAAAATCCCATGAGAGTGGTCAAACACTGGAACAGCAGCCCAAAGAGATCATATCTGTCCTTGGAGATATTAAAAAAATTACTGAATAAGGCCCTAATCAACCTGATCTCGTTGGTGACAAGCTGAGCACAAGGTTTGACTCAGAATATGGAAAGTCTAGCAAAAAAGAGGACAAAATGAAGGATAAAGGTGGGCACAAGGATAGAGAAGGAGGAAAAATAAAATTGTAGTTAATGAAATTTGTCAAAACAGTAATTATAGCGAGTAGAATGACTGTGTTAATTTTAATCAGTGCACATGAGATGGTCAAATGAAGTTTCTGTGTACAAGTACTAGGGCAAAACTGAAGGAACTTGCTCTGTTAAAAAATGTGGAAATGGATAAAGGGCTAAAAGGAGGCGGTGGAGTGGCAGTGCCTACCAGCAAAGGCACCACCATGAAGAAAGAAGGGCAAGCATTGCAGAAAAGAGAACTTCTGAGAGTCAAAAACCATCCTGACAAACCATCCCCCATAAGGCAGGCTGGGGTGGAAGCTTCCAAACCTCAGCATGCCAGAGCCAGGGATTTAGGATTCCTGGCAACATTTGTCTTCTAATGGGTTTGCTTGCCATGAAGTCTGTCACTAGGGCTCTGCGAATAATTGCTGACATGCTGCAGGCTGATATCAGTTATTTTTAATAACTGGGAAGTCTTAGCTTATTAAAGGAGTAAATCTGTACATGCTCAGAGAGGATAGGAGTTTCTTTCACCTGCCTTCAGTGAGGAGGAGATCCTGGGTGATCGGGCTCCTCTCACCTTGCAGAGGTGGTATGAAAATGCCCCTCCTGCCCGGGCCGTTATGGCCTATTGCTCCACTCGGGGCCCTGACTCCAGTCCTTCAGTTTCTGTCACAGGACAAAGTCAATTTTAAGTGTAAGACAGCAGTTCAGCTATTTCATCCCTACATTGGGGCAGATTTCCATCTATCTAGTCCTTGAAATGTCTTGGTTTCCTTTCATCTCTATGTTCCATTCCTTCCTGAGACTTCAGCCTGAGGCAGACTTCAGTGGAGAACCCACAAATGAGAGATCCAAGTGTAGGAGCCTCCACACCGTACACAGATGTAAACCAAATATTGTGCTAGTTTCTGCCATGACCTTCATTTCCTTTCACACCTTCTTCACATCTACAGATTCTGTCCTAATGAGTTTGAGAAAGGATGTTTTACTAGGTTTTATGCCTTTTCCAACCTGGTTCGTTTTCAAAGCCAGGCTGTGCTGTGATCGAGTAAGAACTGACAAATATCAGCCTAGGTAGAACTGTACAAATTCCTTAAAACAAACACTGAAAAAATCTAGACAAAAAAGGCGATTAAATGGGTTCACTCTGCAGTACTGAAAGGGTGAGAACGCGTGAAGCCTCAGCTTTAAATAATAATGGTGGTGACAGTGATGACAACAAAACTGACTTGAGAACAGAGGACACAGCAAGGGAAATCACCATGAGAGCAGTGGAAGGCAAAGTCCAAGTGCAATTCTAACACAAGCTGATAAAGTATTGCTGTTTAAAAATATCACTGCCAGCTTTTGATCTCAACTTTTGAGTCCTCCACCAGAATCCAGGGAACACTCCTGTTTGTCAAGTTGCTCAAGCAGGAAGACGTATGGAGATGGCATTATGGGCTGCTCAGGGTAGTGGAGAGCAAGCTGTACTAAAAGAGGCTGAATAAGGGTATTTTTTTCAGCCCAACAAAAGAGAAATGGGGGAAAAACCTACCAAATACCTTGCAAAGGTAAACACCAAAAGGGAAGACAAGTTGACAGAGAGATAAATGGAAATAAGTGACCATAAAGAGGAATATCAGGGGATTTTTAACCATCAGATCTGGCTAACGCAGCCTCCTAGTTGGAATAATAAGGGAGAGCATCTGACAGAGTTCACACGGATTTATTTATTTTATAATGGAAACTGTGACACAGCTTTCTGTCACTCAAATACAGAGGTCTTTTCTAAGGTCAGGAACGAAGTCTGGGAAGACAAATGACCAGGAGACATTGAACTCAGAAACTCTTGGCTGCAGTAAATGCCAGTTGGGAGTGGCTTGCTGTATAGTTATTTTGGCAATTTGTTGCCCTTATCCTTGGGCATTCTCTTTCAATAGCCAAACTACAGTGAACTTTGTGCGCTGCATGGTAGGGCACCCATCTACCAGGCCAGCAGCAGGGCAATGAAGACAAAGCTCTAAGTAAGACAGTACGCTCACTGGAACCAACAAGGCAGCACTACGCAGGCTCTGAGCACTACCAACGTCCCTGCCAGTGAGGCCCTTGGAATAGGACCTCACCTGCTAGCAAGACCTCCACATCCTCCACTGGTAGAAATCGCAGATTAGTATTTCAGCCAGACAAAATACCACTTCTGTGTGTCTGTCTTCCCCTCTGCCACTCGTAGTGGTGATTCGTCCATCATTCGGTGTGCACACGTGTGTATTTGTATTTGTCACTTGCCTGTGTGAGCACATTTTATTGTGATCTGCTGGGTGCTTCAGGGCCTAAGAATCACACCAGTTGTTTTAGGGTTCATGATTCTGCTGACTTGCAATCAGGAATGCGGAAAGCTGTGACCCCAGGAGTATCCACTCCACCTCCTTCGGCATCTGGCTGACGACTGAGCTGACGGCAAAGCTAACGCTCCAGCCCGCTGTGTCGAGTGGGCTGAGTCCCCTGCCACAGACAATAAATTACACCCAGCCAGTTTTAACACCTCTTGAGATAGTTATGCATAAAAGTTTTCAGTCCGAGTGGCTCTGGGAGCGGTCAGCACATCTGCCTGTCCAAACAGGTGTCAATCAGGAGGAAATAAGCCCTCTGGTGAGAGGAATTTTAGAAGCTGTGAGGAGAGGTCGCAGCTGCAGGGAGGACAGTGTGAATGTGGCCGTGGGCACCTGCTGACACCCCTGGGCACTTGGCTTCAAGGGCAGGAGCTGTCTCTGCAAACAGATATCCCTGCCCGCGGCCGGTGCTAGTCACAACTGCTACAACAACAACAGTCCTCATACGGTGCCTTGTGGTTAAGAACGTTTTGCTGGACCATGAATCCCCAGACTGTTTCCTGAGGAGGTGGGAAACACAGAGCTGCTGCATGACTTGTTTAATTTCAGTAATTTCAGTTAACAAGAGAAACGAGCATTCCTGAAGCAACTGCTAGAAAAATCTTTCTCCAAACTTTAGGACAAAACACACAAGACTTGACAGGACCATTCTACAGCCCACAGTCCCTTTCAGAGCTACAGAGAACATCCGGAGGCTCTCTGATCCATTTCTCCATGTTTGGTGAGATGCACCAACTAATTTGGTTGTGAATCAAAGGAATCTCAGTGCCACTCAGAAAGGAAATTCATCACGGAAGCAGTAGGCAGGAAGCAAACCCAAATCAAAGTGTCTTCATACTCATAAATCAGCTTTTCCTCACACCCCAGCATGCCCTAGATGTGAAGAAGTGCCTTGCGTTGGTTATTTGGATAATGTGGGAGAAGCAGACACAGGGCGGGGCGCTGAGACCAGCGTCCTGCTGTGCAGCTCTGTCCGCCCGCTCACCGCAGCACGCTGCTGCAACTTGGCTGTTTGCTGCTGACTCCCTGCGAGTACGAGCTGGGCCAGCCCCACGTTACCCGCGAGCTCCCAGCGCACACGTTCCTGATGAAACAATCCAGCAGAGCATCTGCTCCAGCCAGTGCCAGGATCCACCTCGCTTTCACGCTAACGGTTGTTCTCTGTGCGCCGTACACCGCAGGAAGGTGAACTGCCTCGTGATCAGGGCTGCTGGGTGGCACATGACCTTCAGCGTGACCACTAATAGTCCCGAGAAGATGTCATTCTTGCTCTAGGTTCTTAATCTCCACTGACGCGGCCGTAGCACACCTTCCAGATCACCTATTACAGCCTAACTCCACGCTAAAGCTATTTACTTGGCACCGTTAGGAAGAACTGGACCTGGGAAGTTGTGATCCCATCACAGCGCTTCACAACACGCCATCAAAAGAGGTCTCTGTGACTCTGCCCTGCAGCCTGTGCGGTGAATAGCTCCCTTGAACCATCAATTACAACACACAATTAGCTCCACTAAGTGGGAGTGTCACAGCACAGCCCTGGCAAACTGCCCTTCCTCCCACTTCTCCCTCATTAGGCTACTCCTCTCTTGCTGGTTCTTTAATTAGCTTGTCATCAGCAACTTGGCCCGGAATGAATACTCTGCCTTCTCCCAAATGAAACCATATAAGACAGATGGGACACCAAAAGCAGCAAGAGAGCAGGGTGAGAAGACGTGCAAAGCAATCCATACGTGTCTGCGACTTCAGGGACAGGCTGGCCAGGGCAGCAGTAAGAGTTCAGCTGGCTTAGACAATCCGGGGTGTTCAATATGTAGGATGGCTGAGACCCAGCAACCTCATTTCAGCAAACCCCCCACAGACCCAGCACAAAACCAGTAGCCTTGAGGAATGAAGGTATTTATTGTGCCATTAAAGCGAAGACCCCAACCATGATCAACCTACCAATTCAGCCTGGAGCAGTTTCACAAGAGAGCTTCGTTTACTGCTCGCCTGACTCCCTTGCTTTTGCTAATTCAGAAGCCAACGCTTGGCCTCAAATCACCTTTTCCCTGAATTCTGCAGCCGGGCTGTATTCCCCCTGCCTGCCACCCACCGAGCTCAGCAGATGCTCCGTGGCGCCGCTGCAAAACATCGAGCCAATCCACAGGAGGAGGGGAGGGCAGCCCATAAATCCACACCTGTTGTCAATCAGAAGCCAAGGCTTATGTCAGCCCGCTGCAAATATTTTCCCTTCCACCTTGGTGACCTTTTCAATCACACTTCTCCCATTAAGTGCCACTTGATCCTCTGCTAATGCAGCAGTTATGAAAGGACCACAGCACTTGTCAATAGGATAAACACCTCTGCAGCGGGAGAAGCCTGCGGAGAAGGGGCGCACACCCGCTCTCCCCTCGGCTTCCGCAGGTCCGTTTCCCTCTGTCTGCCCAGCACCACTGTTACAGCCGCACGTTCGGACGAGGAAAGCTGCCAGCACCTAAACTAGCACGCAAAGAAGAGGGTCTGATTTTCTGACCAGTGAAATGCTCCACTGCAAGACAGCTTCGGGGTAAAACGCCAGGTGTACAGCATCCCTTCGAGACCCCGTATCACGCAGGCTCAGTTAACTTCCACGAAGATGGCTCCTCCTGCAGCCATCCACTGTCCAGCCAGGTCTGAGAGCCCATTTCAGCTTTCACTTTTATCACACTCAGAAAAAAAGGGTCTCAGGGGAAGCATGAACCCACCCTCCCTGCTGCAGCGCTCCTTGGCACTGCTCTCAGTCTTTACACATGTGACCGCAGCTCTTGGTAGCCTGTTTGGGTGGCACATGGAGCGTGACCTGAACAGGATCTCCAAGGGGCTGGGACTAACGAGTGGGTGAGGACTACTGCCCTGCAGGACTTGCCCAAAAGAAAAGAAGAGCTTGGAGGTCAGGGCAGCCTCACCTCCAGCAGCGTGGAGAATGATGGCCACCACTCAGGGTACTGGGAGAGGCAAGATCCTGGAGGACAGGGATCCCTGATTTCACCCGGTGAGACGTTTCTCTGGCCTCCTCAGAGCACAAACCAGTGCTGCCATTAATGTCCTGCAGGCTCCTTCCAGCTCCTCGTCACCCTCATCTGAGTGACCAGCACCAAGGTACTCCACCAGTCCTTTGAGAAGGGAGAAAGATGTCTGGAAAAGACATCTACAGAGTGCTTCTACCATCTTACGCTGGTTACTGGTCCCTTTGCTGTGCCTTGAATCATGTCTGTGTCCCAAAACACAGAATCACAGACAGGGAGGGACTTTGGAAGTCTCTAGTCCAAGTCTGAACTATTCTGGAGCTGTACTTGCTAAGGTAGTTTTGGCAGGCTAGAGCTCTGTCACGGGAGCAAGCAGAAAAAAATGGCAGTGGTGCTCTCTGCACCAGGCCGAGTTGGTTATTGTGAAGGCAGAAGTGATCCCTGACACTGAGACACCCTGCAGACCTGGCCACCACTCCTATGGACTACCTGGCCATCCCTGTATTACCAGTCATGAGTATTCCTCAACAAGGGAAGAGCCATCAAGACTGGGAAGGGACTGTGAAATCTGCCCAACACAGCAAGATCAGTTTTCAGGAGAATTTTCCCTGGTTCTGTGAAGCTGAGGTAGAACACCTCCAGGGATGTAAGGGGGTCTCACACCACACCGAGGGCCCTCCTCTGAGAACCTGCACATCACCAGCAGTAGCTTTCTGTAGATAAAACAAAAGAAGGAATGGGGAAAATAATGGAGACACTCTCCGCTGGGTTTAAATCACCACGGAGAGCTTTTGGCCCGTCTCACATGCAGCTGAGTGGGCTTTCCCTCAGCTTGCACTGAGTGCATGGAAGAGACAAGCGGTACAGCTCTGCAGATCAGACTGTTGGAATATAAACGGAGAGATGTTATCTTAACCCTCAGGAGAAACTTCCTGGCATGTGACTGCCATCCAGGTGGTGATAACTGGGTATAATTTATTCAGGTAGAAATCCCTCTTCCCACTCTAACAGTGTTTTGTTTGCTTTGTCCCAAATAGCCAGCCCACCAGCGCCCTGGAAATGATGATCCACAACACATGTGCAGAGCTCCTAGTACTGCGCAATGACAAGAAGTTTCATCAACTCAGATAAATACCCCTGCCTTCTCAGTGACAGTCCCTCATTCTTCAGCTGTCTCGCTTCCCCTACCTGCCAACGCTATAAATAGAGCCAACGGGGAGAGGAACAGGGGATGTGCAGTGCCACCGACTGGGTATCGGTTAGGCCGGGGCAGACCTTCGGAGGGAGTCAGGGGTAAGTACACAACGCGGCTCCAGGCAGCAGAGACCTGACCCTGCAAGGCTGGGGCGGTCCGGCGGAGCAGTAATCAACCAGAGCTCCCTCCAGAGCAGACTGGCTCTGGGCGTTTCTCCAGCTCTCCTGTCACCTCAGGAACACGGGTCCCCGCTGCTCCAACGCCTGCAGCAGGGCTCCAGCGGAGACGGGACATCCCCGCAGGCTACGCTGAGCTGAGGGGAGGTTCAGGAGGTGACTGGGACGCCCGGTGCTGCGTTCGCTGACCTTGTGTCAGCCTTTCCATCACTACGTTCTGAAGCAGGATACCACCACCTACCTGCCAGCACCTTCCAGTAACCTACCAGTATCCAGTGTTGTACCAAACACCTTCTGAGGCAGCAGCCCCCATGCCTGTCTCCCTGCACAAAGCTGCTTCCAGAGGTTTGCAAGTCCCAGCAGTGCAGACCACTCATGTTTCCACAGAAAGGGCAAGTGCCTCCCTCCACAGACGTTCTTTACTCCTCCAGCCAGAGGCTGAGTCTTGCTCTGCATCACACACCCCTTTTCACTCAGCCCAAAAAAAACAATGAAGGGAAACACAATTTTTGACTCGCTCCTACTGCTCATGGGCCCACTTGTCACACAGACCCAACAGCCCAGAACAATCCAGCACGGGTCTGTGATGTCAGAGCGTTCGGTGGTGGCGTGTCACATTTGCACACGCTGCTCCTGTCAAAAAAAAACCCACTTGGAACCTACTCCTGAAAAAAGTCCTGACCAAGCAGAAAGCCACTGCAGAGCAGCTTCTTTGCCCAAGCCCTCTTTTGTCTTCCCTTCCAAGCAGAAGGCTCTCGACAAGTGCGGAATGGCCCTTTGACAAGTCAGGAAATAACCTGCTTTCCAATCAGCGTCTCCTTGCTGGTAAAAGCTGTTAATTGCCTCGTATAGTCTTCTGTCAGCAACATTATCCGCTCCTGTCCTGCTGAGACTGGGACAAGGGATTGTCCCGTTCAGTGGCTGCAGTGGGACACGGAGAGGGGGAAGGTGAAACACGATAGGAGAAATATCTACGGCAGCAAGCAAGGCTAACCGAAAAGCCATGAGGATTCCAAGGAGAGAGGAATGCTGGGGGAGGAAAAGCACGGAGTTCTCTTGACAAAGGTCCAGGATCATTTTGAAAAGGCCTAAGAAATTATTTTTTTAATCTATTTTTAATACAACCTACAAGTGTGATGAGAGCACTGCCTGCTACACCACTATCTTATTACCTCCAAGATTAGCAACAAAAAGATTAATTTAGACAGGACGGAATATTTCCTAACAAAAGGGTCGCTGCCTTCTGGGGAGCAAGTCTGGGGAATCACGTACAGGGAAATCTCACACCACAGGCAATTCCTCACGGACAGGAGTCCCCCAGTTGGAAATACAACAGTTTGGGTTGATTTCAGCACAGCTGGAGAGACTGCTGATGACATCATGTGGCTGTCATATGTCACTATAATTGATCAGAAATATATGTACTCCACCACAGCTGACAGAAGGCTGCAGAGACAACAGTGGATTACACCTACGCTGTGTCCTCTGAGGAAAGTTCATCAAGCAGCTATTAAATACTAAAATGAGCCCACGGTCTTTGGTTCAGGAAGTTCCTAAGACACAGACAGCCGGACCCGCGAGGCAAACCAGGCAGTGAATCCTTGGGCGCTAGCAGGGCTCTTGTAGCCTGCCCTACGCATCGCTATCCCACACGGAGAGGAGCGGGCTGCTTGGCTAGATGCTCAGATGTGGTGCCACGCAGATTACTGATGTGCTTGTGACCGGTGTGACACGGGGAGCCTTCAGGAGCTTCCCACCTCCGTGTCAGTACTCGCTTTTCTGGCTTCTGTTTTAATTCCTCCACGTACGAAAGAAATAAAAGACTTAAGACCATTCCCTGTCCCTTTTCCAAGAGCTGCAAAACCCACTGACCAGCGCTCTGAGCCCTCTCTAGTGCTGGTCCACTCCAGCTACTGCAGCTGGAGCCTCTGCTGTTCTCCTCCTTGAGGCTGAGCCCTGAAGTGAGAGGCACAACTCCCATCCACATTGATGGATACGTAGGAGCGGCCCCTCTGAGGACTCCCAAACTAAAATCTGATGGCACAAATGAGAAGGCACAGCGTTTGGGTTGTACTGAGGGAACTTGCCCACTTACCAATATTTTGCCTTCTCTTCTTTGCCGGAGAAATTGAGCATAAACTTTACTTACACTGAAAACTACCTCCTCCAAACACAACTGAATAATTTTTCCAAGTTGCTACTAACATTTCTGGAGAGCACCCTGCTCCAAGGGAGCCAAATACAGACGGGATCGTATAACCACAGCCCCCTCCCAGTCCCACCAGCCCTTTCCCACACACTGGCAATCTGTCTTGCCTAGAGCTCTCCACAGAAATCGCTTCACCCTTTCCAAACCAGAGCAGCTGTTTAGCGTGGCAGGTCAGAAGATGACAAATCCCATATTCAGTTGAGACTTGGGAATTTTTAGGGAAAAAAGATGCCAATTGTGTAAATGGAAAGAGGGCTGAGACACTCCAAAACCAGCACCAAGCAACCACTCCACACCACAGGGACTTGGCTTTAAACTGCCCCCAAAGCAGTGACCTCTGGCAGGAAAGACTTCCTTGGCCTCACGTGAAGCGTTTTCCCCACTCTGAACCCGAAGGAGGGATCCCTGACTGTCAGCCCAGCTCAGTAGCTCTTCGCTGACGAAGTTTACAGGAGTAGATCACAGCGTGAGGTGGGCTGGGATGACTGCAGCCCAGCAGGAGCATGACCTTAGAAGGTAAAACGGAGCCACAGCAGGCCTGACGCCAGTAACACGCTTAGGCCTAAATGTTCCAGTGTTTCATGCCTTTCCATCAAAAATCTTGGAGAAACTTATTTTTGGCTGACCCAGGTGTCACAGAAAAGGCTGCCAACTTCAATGTTTCTCTGCGAAATCAGGAGGAGACTTACAGGGAAGCCCACACAGTGCAGAGATGGGTGCAAAGTAACCAAACAGCAGAGGAGTGTCTGCAGCCGCTCAGCCTCACAAACGGGATCTATCGCACCCAGCCTGATTTATTCCTTCCCCGCTTCCCCTACATCGCACGCACGTTCGTGGGAGGATGGCAGGGAGGGTGTCACTGACGCTTCACAGACATCTGTGCACCCAAATGCGCTGAAAGTGCCCCCTCTGTAGACAGTGCTCTACACTGTGTCTTAGAAGATGAACGACCAGTCGTGTGTGTGGCCCTGCAAGGTCTCTATCTGCCCCAGCTCCGCGACAGCGCATTCCCCCCCCCCTTAGATGGCAGCTCCAGCAGACGAGGCCACTTCTCAAGATCATGTGTGGTTCACAGTAAGGCTCCATCACCACACAAGCTCCCAGGCTCCAGGACAGAGCATCAGCTCTTGAAAAATACTTCTGGCCACAGAGAATTCCCTTTTCCCTCTAACAAGGCCTCTGCTCATTACTTGGGAAAGCACACCGAACTCAAGCCGAGGGAAGCAGTGTGGGCCAGTGGCCAGAGCACTGCCCTGGGGTGTAGAAGCTCTCTCTTCTAATCTTACCACTGCAAAAGGCTTGGGTGAGCGTGGACAAGGCCTCTCTCCTCAGCTGTCTTTACTTTTTTAACTCTGATAAGAGTCCAGCATGCTGGGAAAGCCACATCTTCTGTCAACCCCCACGCACACACCAGCTGCTCCTGCCTCTGACTGACAACGTTTGTTCATTAATAGGCCCAGAAATCCCTGTGGGGCTCCTACACATCTTTTTAAGATCGTCAGGTCTTTGATGTCGAGATCTTAACGCACCCTCACAAGAAGTTCTTGTGACCCTCACAAGTTCTTCAGTTGCTTTCAAAGAAACCCTACAGCACTGCTGTGTACCACCTGATTGAGAAAACAGACATGGCACCACTTCCTTGGAGTTGTAAGGGAGCTGACAGCAAAAGAGAGAAGAATTGCTATTCCTTGGTCTAATCAACCATCCTGCGCAAGGAAGAGAGCTCAAGGAGGCTGGCCCAACGCCCAAGCGCCCTTGCATCCTCTCTTGGCAGGTTACAATTCTGAAAGCATTTTGCGAGCAAATGTCATTTCGTGCTTAATACAAAGACCAGATCATTTTGTTGCAGGTGAAGAATGAAGCGTCTTTTCCCTGAATTACAGGATGCCTTTTGCAATGGCAGGATATATCTCCAGGATATTTACAAGTTAATCTGTTTGCTTACAATTTAAAATAAATTGCCCTTGAAGTATCTGGCAGCTGCCGCGACGCCATCGCTCTCCCGGAAGAAGGTTTACAGCGCAGTCGCTAACACCCGTTTCCAGAAAGAACAAGGACGAGCTGCTCTTGGGCGTCCTTCGGCGCTTGTCATGTTAACAAAAATGCCACCTGTCTTTGAAAAGCTGACACCACAAATACCAGTAAGGACTAATTACACCAGTACGGGGAGAGTTCAGGGCATTAACAGCAACGCCTGATGTATTTCCCCTCTTTTCCATATTTGTGTTTCTTTGTTTCTTACGCTGATCTCCGATTCCCACTCCCTCCGTGCCAAATGAACGGCGTTTGGCCTCTATTCCCAGACACTGCCTATGGAAAGCTCCTCTGAGGCACCTCTCACTTGTCTGCTGCCAGTAAAGGAGAGGCAGAAACTGGGAACAGACAAACCCCACAAGTCACTGCGAATCCTGCGGTCTCCAAAGTACGATGAAGCCTCCTGCCAGAGCACCACGCAAGTCACAGATCTCTGCAGGCCAGTTTCAGTGGCTAACAGCAACCCAAATCGCTCTGGATCCAGGGCGAGATCTCGAAGCGTTCAGAACCCACTACTGGAGCTAGATTTTTAAAAGCATTTGCATTCTGCACACCAAAATATTCATGACCACATCCGTTGGATCTGTATGGTGGTGCTTTTATAAACCAGGACACGGCTAAGCAACAGGTAGGGAGAAATAATTGCTCCCTCCAGCCAAACTCTCTTTTTCCACTGCTGCTGGGCTTTAAACACAGCAACAGGGATGACATCCAGAAGATAACTGAGCCCACTGCGTCTGAGTTACCTGGGACAGACAAAAAGGCCGCTGGGCCGGGGGAAAGCCAGCAAGAACGGGAACAGAAAAGTCTCCTGGAGGTGTTGTGTGTGAGATCTCTCTCCCGTCACTGAAGCAAATGCACATCCAGCTAACCTTCCCTTCCAAGGAATCAGAAACCAGTCTCTTGAAAAAAGAGACTTGAAACTGAAATACAACTTTCAAGCTCATCATGTATTTGATGGGTCTGTCTTTGAGGCACTCACCTGAAAAACCCGATCCCTGCATCCGAGTCTCAGCTGTCTGGGCCATTCCTTTACTTACTCCAAGAGGATTGCTCAGTGTCCTGTCACCAGTTCAGGCTGCCTCCTCCACGTGTCTATCCAGCTTACTCCAGCCCCACAAAAAGCAGCAATATGTATTTTTGGGCTGAAAAAAAAAAAACCACAGAAAAAAAAGATTGCTGTAACAACAGGCATGCTAGAGAAGGTAAAAATACTTCCTCACCAATCACGCTGGGAAGGTTGGTAACATAAAATCCCCATGGTCATCTGGCTTTTAAACCTGTAAAAACTGAGTCATTTCACACACTGACAGTGTCCCGCAGCCAGGCCTGAAGTCCTGCCCTGAAGTGAGATCTGCATGTTAGCAGCAAAGAGGTTCTTCCACTCAGCGATGCTGGAGTAGGAGGAAGGAATTAGAAGTCTCTTGCGCATCTAATACTCAGGATTATTCTTATGGAATATTTCCTTGGATCAGCCCAGCTGACGTAGCCCATGGTCCCATAACAGACTCCAGCCGAGTCTGGGGGGAAGGCAGCTGTGGCAGCGTCAGGATTTTACACATTACAGCAGTGGGGAGAGAAAATGTTTTTACATCAGTAATTCCCATACCTGGGTGCATGGAGCACCGAGGGCCATTTTAAAGGCTGGCACTCGCCACGGTCTGCGCATTCCACAAACCATAAACCATGCAGTCTCAATCAATTTAGTCCTTTCTAAAAAATTAAAACTATCGATGCCAGACACTCTGCTATGATTTACACCTATTTCTGGCTGAATATATCTCACCTCAGTCTTCTCGTTTTCACTGTCACCAAAGAAGCAAACCCTCAGGAGTGGGAACAGCCCTCCCAGGCCGGGCCATGGCTCACACGGCGTTCGTTGCAGCGAGGAACGGTCACTGCACAGAGACCCGGCCCTGAAAGGCCTCCCCCTGCCCAGGCCCACCCTAGCACTGCTCCTCCAGCCACCAGCCGCGAGGTTTTGAGAAGTTAAACCAAATATTTGGGTCTCTTTTTTTTCCTCCCTTCCATCAACAGAAGCTTTTTAACGGAAAGAGAATAAGATCCTGATTTTATCCGGCACCACAGACGTGGAGCTCAGGTACCTCAGAAAAACGCCGGAGCGAGCGGAGAAGGAATTCCACCCACCCGGCTCGGAGGGTGGGAATTCCACCCACCCGGGGAGCTGCCACGGGCGCAGGGCCGAGGCCGAGGCACCCGCAGGCCTGAGGTTAAGGGCGCGGCCCACAAAACGCGGCAAAAGCGAGATACTGCCAGAGCCGGATCTCAGAAAAGTTCTCTTTGGGCGAAAACAAGCCCTCAGGGCCTTGGGAAGGTACAGCATTCCTCCTGGCACAGTGACGGAGCACAAATGAGCCCCTGGTTTCTAACACGAGAGACTGACCGCGGGCCGGGGCCGCTGGGCCCCGAGGATCACCAATATCGGTTATAACCATCAGCCAAAGAACAGAACCAAGGGCACCGCTGCAGCCCGGCTTCTCCTGCCCTAGGCCTGGTCCGCCCAACACCGCCCGGCGACGGGGATCCCGCCCGCGGCCCCGGGGCCGACCCCGGCCCGCAGCCCCCCGCCCGCCGCCGCGGCCCCCCGGCGCTGAAGGGCGAGAAGGGGCTGCGGGCCCGCGCCTCGGGACCCGGCGGGGCGATCCGCCTTCCGACTGGCCACGGGTACTGCCTGTCACTGGGGCGTCGCCCTCCGCAACCAATGGGCGCGCAGGGAGCGGGGTGAGGGGTGGGGCTTGCGGGGAGCATCCCTGGCCGGCGTCGCACCGCAGGTATGGCCGGGGGGGGCTGCGCCGGGGGCGGCCGGGGGGGCCCGGTCCGTTCCCTTCCCTTCGCCGCTCCCCCGCCGCTTCCTGGGGGGGCTCCCGGTTGCTCGGTGGGGGGGGGCGCGGCCTGGGTTACCGTAGGCATCCCGGGAGGCCGGGATGTGGAAACCTCCCGCAGGGCCGAGCATCCGCAGCCCTTCGGGGGGGCTCCAAGGGTGGGCGCCCGGCGGAAGCCCCGCTGCTGGCTTGGGGTCGGGGGCCCGAGCGGGTCGGGTGGGTGTCGGGTGGCTGCAGGCCATGTTAAAGGTGAGCGCTGTATCGGGGTGCCCCCGGGGAGAAGGGGTGCGGGGTGGGTGCGGGGTGCAGCCGTGCCGCGGGCCTAGTGTTGGGGGGGAGGTGGGGGGTTCACTCCTGGGAGCTGCCGCGCTCCTCAGCCACGACCCCGGGACCGCAACCCCCCCCCAGCCCCCCTCCAGGGTCATTCCCAGCGCCGCTGCGTTCTGGCCCAGGTACAGCGGCGTTTGGACGGGTGGCTGCCACCAGCCTGGCTGTGATTGCCTGGGGCACAACGGCCAGTGTGCCAGTGCCCCGTGGGACGGCCGCTGTCAGCCTTGGAAAGACCTAAAATTTGCCTTTTTGTGGCCGCTGATGTTTCAGAATTCGTGTCGGGTGGACTGCCGAGGTGTCCGAGCTTTTCTGTTGTTGCTGGCAAACACGGTATACCAGATCAGGTGTTCTCCCCTGCCTGTATTAAAAATGACAGTTATGAGTGGTTCACACAATCTGAATTTGGTTGAGCAAGCTAAAACTGAATTCCAGACACATGCTCCATTGTTGAGTTAAAAATTCAAACAAGTGGGAGTCCAAAACCTCTCACAATGGGGGATGCACACTGCAGCTCAGGTAACCTGCACTTCTGGTGAAGAGCTGAAACGCTGATGTGCAAGGGTCTCTCCAAAGAAAGAACCAGTGTTTGAGGAGGTTTCTGCCAACTGGGGTGCGAAGGGTTAAGAAATCTTGCGATAAGCTGATAGGGCTGGAATGCATTTTGATGGGTTTTGGCAGGTCAGCTTGTTAGAAGTGGCTAGGGTTTTGTTTAGACAAAGAGAGGAACTTGATGTTTGTAATCCATAAAATCAGCAAAGAATCAGTTACGTCAGTTTTTATAGTGTTGACATAAGATAAAGCCAAGGTGACAGAATGTAAATCCTAAGGGAATTACAATAAGTAATAGAGCGTAAGGACCTGGAGTTAGCTGTGGGATTACGTGTGCCGATTGATGAGGGTGTAAATTACCTCCCCTGGATAAAGCTGTGCTGAGGTGGCTTTTCAGAGCTCTCCCACGGTGGCCCGAGAGGCCTGCTGCGCCTCTTGTCTGCAGGCGTGCTGCCCTTGCGAGTGAACGCCAGCCTTCTTCAGAAAAACTTCGCTTTTTGCAGCAAAGAGGAAAAAAAACCTCATATTCTTTCAGATTTGTGCAAACACACGTCTCTAGAATAACTTTATCTGTGCATATGTAGCAAAGGGCTTCTAATGAATTCACCAAGCTAGCAACCTGAAATAATTTTTAAAAACAGGAGTTTACTGAGCAGATGTCTGGGGGTAAAGGAAGTTTAGGAATGAGTAACTACCTTGCCACGGTTCATGGCTCGCGAGAGAGGAAAACATACTGACTCCTTTAGAGGCCAAACTTTGGGTGTCAGAAGATGAATGATTTAACATTTATTACACAGTGTGGTGTTTCCAGGAGTTTCTGACTGGCACCAGCCTTGATTCAGGCGTAAATTTCTGCTTCCTGAGCAAAACAGAGGCAAGTGGGTCAAGAGAGAAAACTCAGACTGACTCGTTCTGGCTGCATTCAGCCGAGATCCTCTGGCCTGGATGTGAATTTTTGTTTCCTCAGGCTTCCATGATGTTTGCCCGGTGCACCTGGAAGTGTGCGAGCTCCGTGCTGCTGCTCGTGCTGCTGTGCTGCGTCCTTTCTCCTCCAGCACAAGCCAGGAAGGTGAGTGAGCAGCTTCAGACGCAAGCGCTGAACCGTGTGTAGCACAACAGAGACAGAAATGGCAGGGAAGCAACTGATTTTCTGTGGAAGTTTGCAGAGCTGAGGAGTGCTGCAGCAGGCGTGTATTTGTAACAGGTAGAGGTGTGAATTTACGTGACAGTGGCCTCTGCCCTGTCTTCTGCTGTGTTTTGGAGTTTGCGTTTTAAAATTTGTTTGAAAAGTCCCTGGTGTCTGGAGCAGAAGTGCTGTAGACCTTTTAAAACTGTGAAGTTATTGATGTGAAAGAAGCAGCGCGGGAAGAAGAGACATGGTGTGAAGTCCTCTTTCTCTTACCCACCGCTTTGCCTTCTCCTGCACCCCTGGGTGGTGCGGGCAGCAGAACTGTACGCACGTGTCCACTCACTGCTGCCATCTGCTCTTGCTTCTGCAGAGCTCCGAGGACATCCGCTGCAAGTGCATCTGTCCCCCATACCGGAACATCAGCGGGCACATTTACAACAAGAATGTGTCACAGAAGGACTGGTGAGTTGTGGGTTGAAGCCTGAGGGGCTGGGCCATGAAAGCCAACGCTCCGAGTTTCCAGCTGGTGCTAAGGAAGGAATTCCCTGCCTGGGCGTTTGCAGAGGAAGCCATTTTGGTAGGGGATGTTCAACCCAGGTGAGAGGCATTTTTTGAACAGAGATTTCAGGAATCTAGGAGACACAATTTCTTAGGCCACGGCTCTCGGCAGACGTAGAGCTGTACCCTCCAGTCCCTCTCACGTGGACCAGATCCCAGCAGAAGGCGCTTGGACAGTCTGTCCCAGGAGCTTTGGGCTAGCTGAGCTGTGAGGGGAACTCTTAAAACTGCTTCAGCATTCTCAGCCTGAGAGCTGGGACGCAGGAAAAAAAGTCACCCCAGTGTCCTTCCAGAGAGCACTGACAGCACCGTGTCCTGTTGCTGATTTTGGTTTCTTTGCGTTGCAGCAACTGCCTGCACGTTGTGGAGCCAATGCCGGTGCCGGGGAATGACGTGGAGGCCTACTGCCTGCTGTGTGAGTGCAAGTACGAGGAGCGCAGCACCACCACCATCAAGGTACTTGTGGCTTTGTCCCCTGTGGCTGCCTCCTTCTCCTTGCTGTGCCACACCATCCCAGGCACTGCTAAACTGGTGGGCTCCTGGAGAAGGGCCTAGAAAGGAAAAATAAAACAATCACAGCTAGTACACAGTGGTAGTGCCAGGGGCACCGTATCCGAGTCTTCCTGCAAGAGACTTTTTAGTGAGCAAAAGAGGGAAGAGATCAAACAGCAGCAGCGGCTGTGAAGGGAGCTTCCTGGCCTCTGTGGTGCTTCTCATCTCCACTACTGATCCTCTTCCACTGGGCTGTCCTTCCCTGCAGGTGATCATCATCATCTACTTGTCCGTGGTGGGGGTGCTGCTGCTGTACATGGCCTTCCTTGTGCTGGTGGACCCTCTGATCCGGAAGCCAGATGCTTACACCCAGCCCCTGCACAACGAGGAGGAGAATGAGGTGAGGCTGCGCTGCCAGTGCGTGCAGGGGGCACGTGGGTGGCTGTGGTCATGGTGGAGACAGGGTGGTAGGGTGACAAGAAAATGGCTGACAGGGAAATGGAGTGGCTTCGTGCTGTCCCCTCTGATGCAGTGTGGGACCAGCGCTGTTGCTTTTTGGGCGCTTACCGCAGGTAAAGGTTTAGAGTCAAATCTGTGCAGATCATGCTGAAGCACAAGGAAATATTTGAAGTACAATTTCCTTCTTATGAGCCCCAGATGAGACCTGTCATCTGGAGCAGGGGGTGGCTGTTTACCAAGTGACTTGAATTTGGTGTGTCAGTCTGGATGAACCCAAAAGTCAAACAATTCCTGCTTGTGCAGTGTCCTACGTGTAGTTGCTTAGTGGTGAGATTTAAGGAAGGATGGGTTTAATTATTTGCTGAAACATGGGCCCAGCCTGTCTTCTAGATGCTTAAAAAGAGCGGCCTCTGAGGTGCTGTGGCTGTTGTTTGACTCTGCTCTGGGGCTGGGCCTTGTTCTATCCAGACCCTTGTTCCTTGTGTTTCTCTACAGAGCAGAATTTCATTCAGATCTCATATTTTTGGGGAACATCTTGGGCAAGATTAGGACCTAGCAGCAAATAGAGAGCCTGCCTCTCTTTCACAGATTTTGGGGGAGGACAAATTTCTTGCTGCGTGACATTCACGCAATTTCAGCATCCAGCTGAACATCCTTCCTCCTGGGAGAGAGGCAGCGCTTTGAGGGGAGCGATCGCGCCTCACTCCAGGGGAGGGGTTTCAGAACAAGAGCACCTTGACTTGTAAATCTTTTCTTCTTCCCATGAGGCTTCCCTTCTCCTGTAAGGAAATACAGGAGGCTGAGATGGGGATGGTCTCTCGGAGAGGAAATGTTGGAGGCAGAGCAGGTGGCTGGCGTGCAGAAGTGGTGGAGGAGCGGAGTGGCTGCAAGCTCTCGCGCTTGATTCTATCTACGGCTCACCCTCTGTTTGCGGGAGGCGAGGGCTGTCCAAGACTCGCTGCCCGTTAGCGCAGCGTGTGACTGCGACACAGCTTTCCCTGCGGCTTTCTCGGCTCAGCCACGCACGGTTTGGCGGGGCGCGGTGCTAGGCAGAGCTCTCTCCTGGAGCTGAGCTCCGTTCCTTGGTGGAGCCCCAGGGCTGTGCTCGGGCATTGCCCCGGCTGCTGGGAGGAGACTGGTGAGGAGCCTTTCCTTGCAATTGCTGACTTTGGATGCTAGTGATTAGCTCAGTCACGCTTTGAGAAGGGAAGCTGCAATGTTTGGAGATACTCTACTCTCTGAGAAAACCCCTGGATCAGACTGGACTGTTTATACTTCACTGTAAATCTAAACTACTTGGCCCAAATCTTTCATGTGCTGATGTCAGTGAGGAGCAGCTGCGGTGATGTGCACAGTCTATCCAGTACCTCCCTCTGCTGAAAAAAAAGAGGTCCTGCAGGAGATGAATTCTATCCTGAAAGTATGCTTTTGCTCCACAGGAATAATTCAGATTTAGATCATTGTGCACACTGCAGGTGCCTGATACTAGGCGAGGTTTATCTTAACTCCAGTGTGCGGGACTGTAACCTCTTTGGGATCAGCCTTGTGACTGCTTTGTGTTTGTGCCGCGATGCATCCCCCTCCGAGGAGCCTTCTGACATTACTGCAGTGTAAATGTGGTGGTTTGGAGCAGTCTGAGCAGCAGGGCTGGACAAAAGTCTGGCAGCACCGTCCAAGAAACAGATGAGCAGCTACTGTGTAAGGCAGAACGCTGAGGGCAATGGAAATCCCTGGCCCAGTTTCACCAGGGTGTGATGCCGTTAGCATTAGCAGCGTGGCTCCTTGCAGACGCCTAGCAGTGGCTTTCCAGCAGCAGTTTAGACTTAGTGCAGTTCCTCTCCTAGGGACCTTTTATTTGGGGCCTGTAACTTTAGCACGGGCGGTCCCCAAGAGCAAACTTTCCAGCTGGTGTTGAGGCGCTCTGAAAATGAGTTTCTTCATTGAGAAAACTCAAGCCTCGAGTTGAAATTTCTCCCAGAGCCGAGCTGCCACCTCCTGTGTTTGGGCTGGGCATGCCTTGATCTCTTTCATCGCTTCTTTCCGCTGCAGGATGCTCGCTCCTTGGCTGCAGTTCCCACCCCATCTGGTGCCAGAGCCAACACGGTGCTGGAGAGGGTGGAGGGGGCCCAGCAGCGCTGGAAGCGCCAGGTGCAGGAGCAGAGGAAGACAGTTTTCGACCGCCACAAGATGCTGAGCTAGATCTCTGCTGAGCTGTGAGGCACCACTTCCCAAGAGACCCTCTCTGATTTACCGTCCTCATAGGGAGAAGCAGACCAAAATGCTTGCCTCTGGTCTTGTCCCCTTGCCCTTCACCTCTCAGCCCAGAGGCTCCTTAACCCTTGCCCGGCTGAGATCCGTGCTGGCCGTTAGCTCTGTAGCTGTGTGTGAATGGTCGGACTTCACGGGCATTTGTCCAGGACAAAGGCTCTTCCTCCTCCTCCAGTTTGCACCCACGTTAACTGGGCAGCGTGGCGCTGAAACAAGTGTGTTGCAGCGGAAGGAAGAGGGAGGAGTTTCCTACCAGCGACCAGCTGCTGCGTGCGCTTACCCTGCTGTAAACAGAGTGGATGTCCGCTCTCCTCAGTGGAGACGGGAGCTGGTTTCTGTGCACGTGACTGGCACAGAACTGATTCGTACATCCACAAGTAAACCAACAGGTAAAAGGTTGGTTGACATTTATATCTTTTCCTGCTTTCCCAGTGGATAAAAACATACTGGGGAGAAAGCTTTCTGTTTGTAACCCCTGATGCTCTCAGTGTGTTCAGGAGCATTTCCATCCAAGAGAACAGGGGCAGAGGCTGCTGGAGCCCTGTAAACACTTGTCTGGGTCTCGGGGCCCCAGAAAGGGGATGTGTGCTACTCAAAACACCAAGAGCTGTGACTGTACTTGGGCAGCGGAGGAAACTGAAATGGTTCTGCAATGTGTTTATTGATCCCACTGAGAACATTTATAACCTCAGGAAGGTGCTGGAGTTCATCATGTAGCGTCTCTGTATTAAATGCAGACAAAGATCTGTTACGTGGCTGGCTTTTTTTCAGGGTAAGGTCCCATCCCACCAGGTCTGGGACTCCCGGCACTGAGCGCCTGCTCTCCAGGCTGCCTGCCAGTGCCCAGCAGGAAAGCTGAGGCAAGACCTCGAGGCCGGGCTGCGGTTACGGCACTCGGGTGTTTCGGCGCCGCGGGTGGGTCCCCTGGCACTGCTCTGTGCCTCTCTGTGCTCAGAGGGAGACTCTTCTCCAGGAGAGCCGGGCTTAAAACACCAGCAAAGCAGCAGCGATGCCGCTCGGCACAGGTGAGTGACAGACTGCTCCAAGCTGTGTCAGGAAAAGGTCGAGCAGACCGGAGTTCTTCTGTGTTTGTTGAAAGCCGATCAATTGTTGCTAAATGCCCAACTGGGAGAGGCTCCGGCCACCACCTTGCATGCTACGCCAACAGCTTCTGATCGCGCTGCCGAGCAGCAGCCAGCCCTCCAAGCTGATCCTGCCAGGCAAATCCAAACAGAAGCTTTTTGGGGGGTTTGTGTACCCCAGCCCGTGTACCCCAGTTACACGTCAGCACCTCGCTGGGCTAGAAAGTACCCAGAGCTTCCCAGCGTACCGTGGTCACTTTTTCCTTTGCCTCTCCTCGTTCCGTGGTGCTCAGTCACTGGACCTTTCTCCCCCTTTTAGAAACCCCATCTTCCCTGTCCTTCCCTCTCGCTGTGGATCCCTCTGGACACAGCCTGCGGTCCCTGGGAACTGCAGCCCCCCTGGGAAGGGAAAAAAATCTGCTTGAAGGATCTGGACACAGCGGTTGGGCGAGAGCTGCGGTGCAGGGGCTGAGCTGGAGCTGTGGGTCCATCTGGTGGCCGGTGCCCCTCCGATCGGCACGGAGACACGGGCCAAGCACCAGGGGTGGGGATCCCTGATCCCGGAGGGGCAGGGGTTTGGTGAGCAGCACCCTCCTATCTTCCCCTGGCCCCTCCCTGGAGGAGCCTGAAAATGGGACAGGAGAGGAAAAAAAACCTGCAGGTTAGAAATCAGGAGTTGGTGAGTTGGAAAACTCAGATGGGGAGGGGGTGGGATGAAAAGGTTGCAAAAAAATGCCACTGTCTGGTTAATGATTTGATTTGTTGATTAGCTCTGTCCCATGCACCATCCTCCCTGGGAGGAAATGTTTTCTGCTGCCCAGCCTGAAATTCCCAAGCCTCTCCTCCTCGTCACACCTCCTGCGTTGTTGCTGGGACATCCCCTGAGGGCAGGGCAGGTCCTGCTCCCATCCACATCCCGCAGCAGCGCCTGCCAGCCCTCTGGAGACAGCGCCAGCGAGAGTCAATAATTTAATTCCTTATCAAAACCCGCAGTGATTAAAATAGAGGCCCTCTCAGGGCAAAACCCAGCCGCCTTGGCAACCTGCCCCGTCCCCGGTCAGGTGCCGGCCGCGGTCCAGATGTCGATGCTCTGGATGATGAGCCACTCGCTCTGCTCCCGCGTCACCCGGATCCTCACGCACTCCACGGGGCCGGGCACGCCCCTCTCCAGCCCCCGCCGCTCAAAGGTCCCTTTCTCGAAGGTGCCCACGGTGGTGTAGGCAGAGCAGTCCTGCCCGTCGGCCCGCCGCCGCCGGCCCAGCTCCAGCACCCCTGCGCGCAGGAAGTCACCCCGGCGCTCCTTGGAGCCTGTGCGCACCCGGACACGGGTGACGCGGGCCGGCTGCTGGAATACGACGGAGAAGACGCTGCCGGCTACTGGGTCTTTCCCCCAAAAATACCCCTCCGCTGTGCTGTAAGCCTTGAGGGGCACGTAGTTCTCGAAGACGGACATGCTGGTGAACAAGACTGCTGGCGGATTGTCCGGAATATCCAAGGCATCGGCCTGGAAATCATCATCCTCCAGCCGGTTGATGGTGCCCTGGAAGGAGGAGTAGAGGCCCATGTGCTGGAAGAGGGAAGGCTTGAAGCGGATAACGTCCTTCTGGGTGAGCAGAAGGCGGAAATGGGTCAGCAGCCAGTCGCAGGGCATCTCCTGGTAGAAGAGGAGGAGGAAGCGAGCCAGGCGAGGAAGGTCGCTGGAGCGGTAGAGCTTACCGATGTAACCCAGCTTGGAGAACTCGAGGGTGGCCCAGTTGGAGCCTTCCCGGGAAGCCAGTGCCTTGCGGATGGCTGTCAAGAAGGACTTGGCGCACCATACGTCGTCCTCAATCATCAAGTAGTAGGAGGAGAGGTTGGCAGCAAAGGCGAGGAGGAAGGCATAGTCCACGTTCTGCTTGGACCTGAACTTCACCCGCTCCTCCGGGTCATTGTAGTTTCTCTTGAGGCCTTCTAGGGTGGGGTAAAGTTCCTGGGGAGCGTGGATAAGCAGAAGCCGACCCAGGAGGATGTGGTGAGCAAACTTGTGGGCGATGTCGGCGGCCACGCGCACGTTCCATCTCGGGTCTGCGTCGGCCAGGTGCACCACCACCACCATCTCCTGCAGCTCCTCCTCTGTTGACTGCTTGAAGAGGGACTGGAGCGTGGCAGGGAGGTAGTAGCCACGCGGCCGCTGCACCGATGCCAATCCCACCGCCAAGAATTCTGCAAGGCAAAGAGAAGGCGTGAGCAGGCTGAAGGGTGACCTGAGATGCACCACAGAGAGGTTTTTCCCTGCAAGCCACAAGGAGAGGGCTCCAAAAAGCTCTCCACGTGGCCCACGCTAGTTATGGCCCCCAAGGCCATCAAGTCCTTCCTGAAGCTGAAGCCCCCAGCATCTCAGGAAGTGCCCAAAATGGTGAGGAAAGGACAGGATGAGAAGTCAGGGACTCCTCTGAAGAAGTACTTGGGAAAAGCACCTTAAAAAAGGCCAAACTTCAGGAAGGAACACTCCAGAGACAGCTGGAGCTTGACCCACGTCTCCCACGTGGTTGTCCTGGTGCTCCACCCCCAGCATCTCCACCTTCCTGACTGGAGAGCAGGAAATTCAGCCCTAGGGAAATGGGGTTTCAGCCACGTCCCCCCGCAGAGATCTGGGAAATGTCTGTGGTCGCCCCAGTGCCAAGGTGCAGCAGAAGCATGGACCGCACTTGGAGCACACTGACCTTCCTCCAACCTCTCCATCTCATCCACAGCCCTGCCCGGCCCAGGGTCCCGGAGCCACTCACTTTTTTGGGGTGCCAGGGAGCCAGCGAGGAGGCGGTAGGAGATGTTGTGGAGTGCGGAGAGGTCATCCATGTCCCTCAGCATGCGCTGCGCTCCTTCCGGCTGCAGCATCTGCAGGATGGTGTCTGGGGCCAAGCCCCTAAGTTCCACCTGGACGGGAGCCACAGGCAGCCCGGTCAGACCCCAGAGCACCATGAACATGTGAGCAAGGGGGGGACCCAGAAATGAGGGGGAGGCCCTGTCCTGCCCTCCCAGCTCTGGATCGGGGGAGGCCCAGGTGCACAGGGCAACCCAAGGGAGAGGAGAAGGCAGAGCTGGGGTCTGGGGGTGCTATGGGGCAGGGAGGGGAGCAGAGCTGGGGTCTGGGGCTGTGTGGGGCAGGCAGGGATGGAGGATGCTCCAGTGGCCCCTCCAGCAGGGCATCACTGGTGGGGGACTCACCTCCAGGGGTTCCTGCTCCTGCTGGCTGTCCCCATGAGGAGGAGGAGGAGGAGGAGGAGGAAGGCAGCAGCGAGCGCAGCTGTGAGGGAGCGCTTCAGGGAGCATCGCATAGCACCGGGCCGGCACGCTGAGGCCTGCGGGAGGAAGGGGTGTGCCAGGTCCGGGCACTGCCCGGGGAAAACAACCATCCCCTGGACGGGACAGCACCTGGAGGCACCCTGGGCCTGGCCCCTCTGCCCCCAGCACCCAGGGGTGCGCACCCAGGGCAGCCACGGGGCACCTGGGCCCCGTCCCCTTTGGGCAGGGGCCACACGCTCCAATCCAGCCAGGAAAAAAAAAAAAAAAAAAAAAAAAATCAATCAGGTACAGAACTCACCCCACCAGCCTGGCCAGCACCCTCCCGCTGCCCTGCAACGCCCCGTGCAGCAGCCCCGCAGCCGGAGGCAGGAGAAACGCCGGTGACACACGCCCCTCGAGGGAGCCTTTCAGGTCGGGGTGGCACCCCAGGAGCCGGCACCCAAAGAGTCTGGGGACCAACCCCTGGGAAACGCTGAGGTCTCAAAGGAGCCCGGGCTGCTCTTCCAGCACCGCAGGGACGAAGCGGCTCCCCCAGCCCCTCCTGCTCGCCCTGCTCCCCGCCGGCCCCCGGGCAGCCGCCGTCACCCCGTCCCAGCCGCGTCCCTCGGGTGGTAGGGCAGGAAAGCTGTCCCCGAGAGGGGAGAGCGTCACCTCCAAGGAATCTGCGCTGCCCTTGAGATGTTTTGCCTTGCAGCAGAGGCGTGCCAGGAGGCTACACGGCTCCTGTGTTTGCCTGGGGTTTTTCCACGATAAACACAACTGGGTCTGGCCTGGGAGAGGGGAAAGCGAGGAGCAAGCGAGGGCCCAGCCCGGCAGGACGGACAGTCGGCCCCATCCAAACGGCTCGCAGCGCGTCGGCGTGTCTGGGTTAAAGCACCTCCGAACGCAAACCCGTGGAGGAAAAGCTCCCAGAAAGCTGCCAGCGTTCCTGAGTGGAGGCCAGGCTTTACCCAGGACCTCTCCTTAAACACATCACTGCATCAACCGCCACCGTGCCGCGGGTGCCCCCAGCCCTCCTGCGGTCCTCAAATGGCCAAGGCCGGTGCAGCACACCCGGGCTGCTGCCCTGGAGCACGTGCTGGGCTCATTTTAAGGAGAAATCCCCTGTTTTCCTGCCCAACATCCTCTGGAGGGTTGTTCGCATCTCAGCGGGCCGGTGCAGAGCAGGGCCCCCCGACGCAGCCATCAGTGCCGTCCTTGCTGCGCTGACCTCACCCAGAACATTCGTTATTCAGAGAGACGCAATTAAAACAGCGGAGCTGCTCTGTACCGCAGACGGTTGGGCTGAGCAACGGCGTTGGCGAGAGAGCGGAGGAGCCGCCCCGCCCCAAGCTTGGACCCTGCGGGCACCAGGGATGGGGATGCGGGCACGGCCGCGGTAGTGCAAGGCGGTGGCTGAGCTCTGGTTATCACTGGTTCTTTGCAGCTTTTGGGGGGATGACGACCTCCTGCAGCTGCCCAGGTCACAGCAGAGTGGGGAGAATTGGGGGTGCTCACTGCCATGGGCCAGCTCCTCCCAAAACCCCCCAGCTTCTCCTTCCCCCTGCAGCAATGGGGGCACAGGCAGCTCCCCAGCTCAGGGGGGAGCAGCTTTAGGGACCCATCCTGGGCCACGACGCCCTGAAGCCACCCTGGAGGTGGATTTCCAAGCCCCAGCTTCTGTGATCTGCAGTGCAGCACCACGGCCACGGAGCGAGCTGGGAACGGCGAGGCTTGGCAGCCAGCCACGCAGCGGCCTGGGCGTATTTATCCTCCGGGTGGCCAAAAGGTTTTCCTGGCTGCTGGGAGGGCGGCTGGCTGCCAGCGGCCCGTCCTGGATGGAAAACAAGGTGCTGCTCAGCACCCCCGGCTCCCACGGGCAGCGGGTTTGTCCATGGAGCCGGGAGCTGTGGGGAACGTGGGGTCACGCACGCTCATCGCAGGTTTAACAGAACAGAAGGGAACGAATCCTGCCCCATAACTGGGCTTTGGATTTTTACCTCCATGGGGTAACAGAGCAGCCCAGCCAGATGGGCACAACCAGAGGCCACCCCACCGCAGGGACATCACCGGGACACAGCGTCCTCCCAGCTCCCACTCCAGGTGCCTCCATGGAGCATCCCGGTCCCCACTCCTGCCCCAGCACCTTGTGCACCGTCCTCAGCTCAGCACGCCTCTGGGGATGTCCCCAAAAGCCACCACTCCATGAGGCCGTTGGGCTGGTGGCCAGGAGCTGCTGGCTGCTGAGAGCCACTTGCCCGGACCCAGACGTTAAGAGACTCCCAGCCAAACGGGCTGCGTGGCGCAGCAGCCGTGACTCAGTCCAGCAGCGGAGGGGAAGGAAAACGGGTAAATACACGGCCCCGGTCCCCGCGAGGAAGGGCCGGATGCTCCCCACGAGCAGCTGCTTCCGCTGGCACTGGGAGAGCGGGGCCATTTGCACAGGGACAAGGGGAACAATCAGGGCTCACACCCCCACGGCCACCAGTGCCTTTCCCTTCTGGGGGAAACTGAGGCACGGGGAAAGGCTGCCCGGCGCTAAGTGCTAGGTCTCCTGCATTGAGGTCAGTGCCCCTCCCCACCTCGCAGTGGGGGTCCCCGGGATGAAGAGCGGCAGGGTGTAACCCAGCACCCAAAATTGCTGCCTGCTCTCGTGGAGGACGTGGCAAATTGTGGCAGCGCGGTGTCCCCGATGGGCAAACCTCGGCCGCTCAGGGCTGCGTGGGAGGTCATGGAGCCCCCCAGGCCAGCACCCTGCCCTCACCCCGGGTCCCCAGGCGACCTTGGCTCGGGGCACCCCTTTCCCACGCCGCCCCGTCCCACGACACCGGTGAGATGGCTCGTGCCCAACACCATGCCGGATGCTCCCACCGAGGCGGCAGAGACTTACGGGCGCGCAGCAGCCTGGCGCTTGGGTGCGGGGTGGCGGCAGCCAGGCAGCCTCGCCGTCTCGCTGGGGTGCTCGGCGCTGGCAACTTCCCCAGGGCTGGCTGGACTCTGGTTTCTCGCTCGGCAAAGCCCCACCCCGAGTCCTCGCCTGCTTCTCGCAGAGGAGGAGCGTTCGCCAGTGCCCTCTGTCCCACACGCTGGGGAGCCGGCCAGGCTGGTGGGGACCCTGGGTGGGACGGGGTGAAGGCCCCCAGCCTCACCGCAGGGGTTAGGGCGGCCTCAGCCTCCCCTCCCGGAGCAGGCATCCCACGACGGCAGCGGTTGTCTCGCCCCCACGCAGCACCTCTGTCGGCAGCCCCAGACCCCCAGGCAGGATCAGACCCCCCGCCCCGAGGGCTCTCATCAGGCCCCAGCACCCCAAACCCCCGTGCAAACCTGCCACTTTGGTGGCACTGGGGTGCAACCACACCGTGCGCCAAGCCAGGAGCCGGGGAACACGGGAGCTGTTGCATCTTTTCTCCCCTGTTTATTTTCCCTGTGCTGAGGCGGCAGAACCCTCCGGGGCTGCCGAGCCGGAACTGAAGCCCCCCACACCCCGGGCCAGGGCAGAGCTGAGGCCAGGATCCCACCAAGGATGGACCCCATGGGGGCACAGCTTCCCCGCACACCCCAGCTCCTCGCTGGAGCCTTGGGCACCGCAGCCCTGGCTGGGGACGGAGCCCCTTCCATCCTCACAAACCAACGTGGGCCGCACAGGACCTGTCCCACGGCCCAGTTTGGCCCCAGTTCCACCAGCCTCCAAACCTCATTTCTCCCCCACCGCTTCCCCCCTCCAGACCCCCAGCTGCCCTGGCAGCCCGGAGCACCCACCACGATGCCGAATGGCATCGCCTGCACCCAGCTCAGAGCCCCCACATCTCCCCCACATCTCCCAGCGCAGCAACTCACCTGCAGCATCCAAACGGAGGGGAAGACCCTTCCCTTTCCCTCCCCCATCCTCCCCATTTTTCCTCACCAAAGCTCCCGTTTCTCTCCTCGCCTGGTTGGCCTGGACCTCTCCTACCTCAGAAAGGCCCCAAAGTCTCTTCCCAGGCTCTGTCTTCTACAAATCCCCCGCGACGCCTTCCAGCCCCAGCTCCTCGCCGTGGGTTCCGCTGGAACCGCAGGCCTCGAACCAAGGTGGCTGCGCAGAGACAAGGCAGGGCAGGAACGCCCAATGGCGCTGGGAAGGAGAGGAAGAGACACCCGCAGGCTCCTGGATCCGTTGGCTTTTGCTTTGTCCACGCTCTTTGATTGTTAAATTCTTAAAATTCCCATCACGGGCTGCCAGGGGCTCTGACCTCGGCCGGTATTTGCACCCGAGCCCGGGCTGGAGGACCCCGGGAGGCCAAGGGGGTTGGGGCGGCGCAAGGCAGCAGACATTTGCTGTTGAGTCGCACGTGGCGAGGAAGGGATGTGGGGTCGGCGGCTCACGGGGGGCTCTGTCACCACGAGCAGCAGCGCAGGATGAGGAGGGCTCTCCTCACCACAGGCGCCCCACGACTCCCACCCCGTGCCGGAAGGAACCGGGGCCTGGTCCTTCCTGCCGTCGTGGGAAGGAAGGGGAGGGCGCAGGTGTGGGGCTGAGCGTAACCCTGGGGTCACCAGCGCGTGCGGGTGCCACGGGCAGCCCCGCCACAGAAACACAGCCTTCAGGGAACGCGCAGCACCGCTACGGGGTGCGGCAGAGCCACCCGAATCCCGCTTTGGTCCTCACAAAGCACCTCAGGGTGCAGAGCTCAGGCAGGATTCAACATTCTCCAGCACATCCATGAGCTTGCCTGGAGCAGGAGAGGAACCCGCAGCCGGGACACAGCCCCACGCCCACCGCGATGTGGTTCTGGGTGCTCTTGCACTCCAAGCAAGTCCTGCAAGCCCAGCCTGAGCCAGCCCAGCCCATCCCCTCCTTGTGCCGCGGGCAAAGCCCAAACGCTGGTTGAGGTGCTGGAAAACGGCCCCTCCATCCATCCACTCCCTGCAACCGCCACAGCACAGTCTCAACCTCCCCCCAGCCCGAAATGTGGTGCTCACGCTTTCTGCTCCTTGAATAGCAATAATAATAATAATAATAATAATAATTATTATTATTATTATTCTGTCTGGGGAACAGAGAGGTGGCTTAAACGGGGCTAAGAGGCACATTTCTGTCCCTCCCAACGGAAATATTCTATTCTACGTTTGCTTGTTCTTGAAATAAGCTGGAGAAGAGATAGAAGCCCCAGGTGCAAAGGCTGTGCAGACACAGACCCAGCCGGTGGGGCAGGGAGCTCCAGTTCCCCCAGCTGGGACCAGAGCTGAGCACTGGGGGGGGGACAGGCACAAGGGGCCCCACCACAGGAACCGGCCACCCTCCCCGCAGCACCCAGCCCTCGCCCTGCCCGGCTCAGCTCCATCCAACACCTGATCCCCAGCGAGGAGAGGGGCAGGGTGAGGCCAGGGTGGTGGCCAAGCCTCCGCATTCTCCTGGGGAAACCGGAGAGCCGGGCCGGATCCGCTTACAGCCCTTCATTATTCCGGAGCCCAAGCGCGACAAAGCAGAGGTAAAACGGGGCCCCACGCAGCAGAGAAGCCTCGGGGCTGCGGCCATCACAATGCCGATCTAGGGCTCCATTTCCACGCCACTGGGGACCCTTTTGGGTCACATCCCATGGGAAGGGTGATTATCCTACACCAAAGCGCAGCCTCTCCCCCTCGGAGCCCTGGCAGGGACAGCAGAGACCAGCATCCCAGCCCTGGACGTCATGGAAAAGGGGTTTTTTGGCAAGCAGCCTTGAAGAGAGGCTGGGTTTGGGGGGCAGGGGGTGAAAACCCCTTGGGCTCAGGGCTGAGGGCTGGCCGGGGGTCACCCACATCACTGAGTGGGGTTCCTGTGCTCCATGAAAGCGAGGAAGGGGAAACACGGCGCCCTGCAGCTCTACACGCGGGCAAGCAGCGCCCGGCCTCCGCAGCATCCCTGCCACCGTGCCGGCTTCCTCCCGAGGATCGCAACAGGTCCCTGATCCCCGCCACCATCAGCACAGCTCCGTCGCTAGAGTCAGCGTAAGGTTCACTAACAGCAAAGGAAAAGACTAAAAATCCTCCTTCTACATTTTATACATTTCAGCCTCGAAAAAGGCCGGCAGGAAGAGGCCCCTCTTTGGGGCACCTGTCCATATTTGAACATCCGTATTGCAAACCAGCAAGTTGGCAGCAGGAAACATCCCAATTCCTGCCCTCACAGCCTGTGCCACCCGCTCCAGCTGCCCAGGGAGAGCTACGGGGCTGAAAGCCGTTGGCTATCCGGAGCGGGTGCTGCCGGAGTACCTCTGCCCCGGAACATCCAGCGTATCCTGGACACGCCACACGAGCGTCCCTGCCCCAGCTCCACATCGCGTGTACAGCACCAGGCACACGGCGCTGGCACCATCGTGTAAAAGAGGAGTTTTCGGGGCACGTAGCGGAAAGCGCCCCGAAGCACGCTCTTCAAAGCGCCTCGGATTCTGCAGAAAGCGGGCTCTGCCTGGACACCTCCCTAGGAGAGCGCACACCAGCAGAGAAAGAGCTCCCGCCCGCGACAACAGGAACCACGCAAGCTGCTGTTTCGCTTTCTCCACTGGAGTTCAGGAACTCCACCACAAGACCACCCATCTGTCACCGCGTTGAGCGGTATTTAACCCCCCTGGAAAAAGAAGATCGTTATTTGCCTGCTGCCCTCGAGCAGCTTCCTTCTGCACAGGCCCTGCTGCGCGTTGCACGACGCTCGGACGCAGCGCCAGCACTGACGCGCTGCCTTTCCTCTCCTGCAGCACAGGGGCAATCACAACTCACAGCAAGCTCCGCTCTCATGGCAATCCGCCTCACCGTCACGGCAGATTTTTCTTGCCCCGTGTCTCCAATTCAACTGCTCTCGTTTCAGAACTTACCTGTTGGCATCAACATGCATTCAGCCGCAGCAAAACGGGGAACTGGGACAGTTTTCCCAAGGGTGTGTGTTTGAAATCAACATCCCAGAGCCAAGTTTGGGGCCGATGATTTACAGTGGGAGAGGCACACGCAAGAAACTCCTCGCAGGCAGCTACCACACAGGAACGGGGGGTACCTGCATATTAAATTCAAAAGGAGATGGCAGAGCTCCCTCTCCTTCCAGGACCTTCAGTAAACATTACACATGAAGTGCTGTTACTCCTGCGTGAGACAAGATCTGGTGTGAAACAGACCTGAGGAGCTCATCACCCACAGGCAGCACAACTCAGCCCAAGGTTACCATTTCCACTGTCGCTCCAGCTCCTCCTCTGCTGCCACCACTCCTCCACGAGACCCCTCACCACCAGCAGCAAGGTGTTCACCTGCCGAATTCAACCCCCAGCCCTTCATCCTGGACACGACGCTGCGCTCTCAGCAGGCCCAGCCTCTGTGCCCCTCGCCCTTCTCCATTAACCCAGAGCCACAGAAAAGTCCAGGGCTCCTTCTTCACAGAAATTTGTTTGTTTAAAGAACCGACCACCAATTGCTTCTAGGCTTTGCAGTGCCAACAGGCCAACACTGCTCCCCTGCTCCCAGAAAACACAGTCAGGCCCTTCATCACTGCTTCAGTTAGTTCAGTTTGTCCCCTCCATCTCCTCTCCCTCTCTGTTCATCTTCTCTGAAAAGCACCTTCTGGTTTTAAAGATTTAGGACTTCTTCACCAAAAGTAACCAGCACCGTGAGAACTTGCAGTATCTTTACATTCAAGAAAGAATTTTGCCTTACAAATCCTCCTTGAAATAATTCCTTTGTTTGATCATTTATGCTTTTTTCTTTCCTTAAACTCATGATCTGTTGGACTGTGAATCAGCATGACTCCTCTTCGCTGCTACTTTGCTTACGGCTTCTCAGACACCGGAATATCACACTGTGTTTGAACGCGATCGTGCGGCAGTAAAACACAGATTTTGTTTGTAAATTGTTTCTGGTCACACTAAAGCTGGAAAGCAAAACCTCCTGCTTCTTCCCGAACAACAGAAAACAAGACCACTTCCATTAGCACCAAAAGGATTTTAAATGAACAGTTCCAGGGAGCTCCTTTCAAATCATAAAACGTTAATTTTACATAAAAGTGTGTTTACAAATAGTTTCTGCTTTACACTCAGCTCTGCCCACCACTGACCAGAAGTTATATACATACAGACTAGCTCAGTAGCTTCAACCACTTGCAAGGAGACTGCAGAATTTATTTAAGAAATAAAAATAGGATTTCCTGGTTCCTAGAAATTCTCTTCAGGCAGCCAGATTCAGTCACCTGCCGGCTGCCGCGGGCTCAGGAGAGCGCTAAGCTTTTGGAGAGAAGGGGTACTGCGGGTGCCACCAGTCCAGGAGCCGCACGCTGTGCACGGGGTCCAGCACAACCTGCACTCCTTGGTCAAGGCGAGGTTTCTTGCCGTTACGAACTGGGGCGTCCTGGAACACCAAGCGCACGCGATGATGCCTCATGTCGGTGCTCACGTTGATGGTGAACTGCAAGAAGAGAGAAAAGGAGGTGCTTCAGAAAATCAAAGCGATTATTCGAATAGAGTTCTTCACAGTACACTTTCAGGTGTTTTTAAACAATTGGGCACGGGTCATTTCTGAAACCCTGACTGACAAGGACAGCCACACGTGCTGCCCCACGCCTTACCGCTGCTCCTGCCCAAGAACACCTGCTCTGCTGCTGTCTGGAGCCCAGTTTGTGGAAGCTGGTGCAAAAACTGCTCCTTCTCCCAGCAATCAGGAGGCACATTGCAAGAGTTTGCTCAGAGAGGCTTTTCCTCTCAGAATTTATCATCTTAAGATGAGAGATTTACTGGAGGAGGGAAGACCTCCTCTTCCCCTGCCTCCCTGCCTGTGGTACCCTGCTGGAGTACTCACAACTAACGTGCCCCCAGCTGCCGCACCACCACCGCTCCTTGCAGATTCTCTACATCATCTGTATTTGCTGCATAAAAAGGAAAGAGCTGAGGGAAACGCAGAAGCTAAACTGAGGAGATCCCCAGCATTTCCTCTGATCAATAACCTTAAGATTCCCAGAACCGGTTTGTTGATGCAGCAGTGGGATTTACACCCCACCAAAGAGGTGTCCTCTCCATCTCCTCACAGAAACCGCTTAGGCAAAGTTGGCCTGGCCGTGTTCTGAATCACTCACCAAGGTAAACGTCATACCCATGACGATTGGCACGAATATGAAATTAAAAGTGGTGATCTGCAGTAGACAGCAATCCTGATCCGGATTTGTGTGGACTTCTTCATACTGAATTGGTGGCTGGAGACCTTTGCAACACTTGCTCTTCAATCTGGGAGACTTGAAAGAAAAAAAGACACTTATTTAGCTAAGCAGGAATCTATGAGGAGCGTGGCGGCTTCTCACCAGGGCTGACTGGCAGGTTCTCACTGCGTGCCCACGCGTTTGGGCAGTCCTTCATGAACAACAAGAAGCCATCACTCAAGCCAGGCAATTTGCAGGACCATTTCTTTAGAGGGGAAAAATGCAGAACTCCAAGGTTGTCTGAAACTCCCTGCTTCTCCCAGCACCCATTGCTGGAGGTTTTCATTGGCAGTGTTGGCCTCTTTCACTTCCCTGGGAAATCTTTCCAATGGCACACCAAGAAGTTTCAGATTTGGGTCTGCATTTTGACCACTAAAGTCAAATATTCTGGGGTTTGGTAGCGATCGGTAGCGATGACCCAAAGATTAGGTTATTTGGGGTAACAGATGATCCCCATCTTACAGCAGAGAAAAGATACCAAATGAGGAAATAAAAACACAGGATCCTAAACACATTGGTAAAACAGACTGAAAACTAAGCGGAGTTTCAGAATGCGCTTCAGTTTATCACAGGAGTCAGAGTTTCCATTTATTGTCTGAACTCATAAAAAGTTTCCACCTTCCCTTCTACCACCCAGAAAAGCCATTACTGCTCCAAAAAAAAAAAAAAAAAGTCATAGCCATTCTGGTTTTTCTTTCATACCTGCTTTTTGAATTTGAAGTTGAATTCCCACATTGCTTCTTGTCTGTTCCCTTCAATCTTTTTGCACCAGAAAAGCAGACACTGAGGTGGGGAAAAAAAACCAAAAAAAAAAAGAAAAAAAAACAAAAGAAAAAAACACAAAATTATGAAACCCTTAGAGGCATCACTTTAAATAAGTTTTACCTTCCAATTACAAATGCAATTACATTGGAGCAGTTAGGAGCCATTTATTCAAATTAATTATGTTCAAAGAACACACTCAACATCTGGGTCTCCCAGTTCCAAGTTGTCCAACTCCTCATGCAACTGGGTGACACAACATGTAGCCACTGCCGTGCTAAACGGAAAAATCCCCGTGTGCAAGTTGGCCCTTGCACAAGGCAGAGATGAGCGGTATAGATCCACCCACTTCCCCCCACCCACCAAATCTGCCATTAAACTGGACTCCAAACACCACTAAAGCGAGGAACAACTGAAAACTGAGTAAGGATCAAGAAGCAGAGAATCCAGAGGGAACTGCAAAGACTGATATGTGAGCTACGAAGTGACAGATGAGAAAGTTTGGTGTCAAAAGGTCTTGACATCACAGTCATACGTCAGAGTAGAAACACACTGCCAGGCTAGCACAGTTTGAACAACTTCCTGTCCCTGTTTTAAAAGAAAGTGAGAAAAGGGCCTCAAACAGCATCAGAGCTAACCAGCGCTGCCTTCCCGTGCAGGCACACACCAAGAGTCCTCCAGCTTAATCCAGTTACCACTGTGTGGTCCACAGGATCCATCCCAACATGCAGCACTTGCTCAACAGCAGGAGTCTCAGCAGAACTCCTCTATTAAACTGAGTAGGAGGGAAATTCCCTGACTACCAGTGAGCAGGAGCAACTAGCCTTCAATAGCCAAGAAAAGAATCTGGCAAGTCAATCCAGTCATCACTGAACATGTTTCCACACCACAGATGCCAGCCCAGCACAGCTGGTCTTATCTTTTCAGCGTCAGCAGGAAAAAGAAGAACAGCATGGGTAAAGACAGCTCCCTGTGACCCACACACTGCCTCTCCCACGCCAAGAGAGGGCCTGACTGGGCTGCAGGGTGAAGCACACCTTGGATTTAATTCCAGGATAGCGTGACCCCAAATGAAACAAAGCCAGAGCCAACCTCCATCATGTAACTAGAGACTACAGGTGATATGGAACTCTACTTCAACTCTGATCACGTCCTTAAACAAGAGTCCTTAAAGGACCTTTATCTTGACATCTTCATGAGGTGAACAACAAAGCTATGCGGAGCCAAGCTCAGAAACACACGCCAAATAACCTCCACCCGGGAGGAGGTGGCCCTCAGTTTTTTTACAATAAAAACATTCTCCAGATCTTTTAAACTCAGCAGTATCTGCTGCTCACCCGAGTTTAAACTCCACCATCAGTGGCGTTTGCAGTTCACCTGCAGAGACAGCCTGGTCTAGCAACTTTTTTTGGTCATGGCAAGTAGTGAAGCACAAAATGGTCAGTACCTCCTAAGGGGCAGAGGATGTCGTCCACGGGTCAGCCGTCCTGCCCTTCAGACGCGCCGTACGGCCTGCCGCTCCACCAAAAATAATGGGGGTGTCTTTAAAGGGCAAACACTTCTGCTGACACCATAACGGCTCCAGTGTCCCACACAAGCTAGGCTAGGGAAAGAAAAAAGGAAATTAAAGAGGAAAAGCTAGATTCGGTAACACCCGGGTCTGGGGTCTCCTCTTGCCACATGCAGTTTACGCAGGCATTTGCCATTAATTTCAACGGCCTGGAAAGGTATAACCAAAGCCCATGAAAGCAAGAACGCGGGGAGGCAACGTGGGATCCTCCTCCGTACCCGCTGCGCCGAGGCATTTCGGCGCACAGTAACACGTGGAGCTGGGGGTCTTGCAATGCAGTAGTACAGCAAGCCCAGGATGGCTCTATGCTCCAAGGGGTTAGGTCAAACCTCTACTGTTCTAACAGCCTTGTCACCTTTTAATTTCCTTTTTTAAAAGCTGAATAATAAAAAGACTGCACTTCAACAAGCTTCCTCAAACCGTTAGTACAGTAGAAGCACTAGCAGTGGGCACCAAAGCCGTTATGATGTCAACGTGAATGCTTCCAAAATGCCGACCCTGCCAGCACCGCCTCAGGGTTTCCAGCTGTTAACAGCTGCGCTGCCAGACCCGAGCAGGGGTAGGAAGTTAGGCTCAGAGGGACCACGGTTAAGTTCCCCCCAGAGTGGGGAACGAGGCCGAGAACGAAGAGCTCTGGAGGCAGAGATAAGACTACACACAGAACTGTGTGCTTTTCTCCTGCTCTGCAGCACCACCTGCCTGTGTTACTGCTGGATGCTCCCGAAGCAGTATGACTTTTTTTTTTTTCCAGTATCCACCCAGGGAAAGGAATGAAGAAAGGAGGAACATCACACACAGGTAGATGAGTTTGCTCTGTGTTGCACGGAAAAGCAAGTACAACTGCTGAAACCCCTAGTTTGGCTCCAAAAACCTCACTCACTCAGTAGGTTTTTGACTTTGGATTTGGAGGGTGGAAAATTCACATGGTTGCTTAAGCTGCTCAGAGTATCAGCCAGTTGCAAGTTAAAACCAAACAAGAGACAGAGACATTTCAGAGTTAACGGTCAAGAGCAATTAAAGAGGAACAGATATGCAAGTGCTCCAAGCTCAGGACAGCAAAGGGAATTGCCTGCCCCAGAGACAAACCCCTCACAGCCCAACGCGACCGCAGCCCAGTCCCAAAGCAGACATTCGCTCTGCACGTTTGCCATGCTCACCACCTCGCTACCCTCCCTCGCCCAGACACCAAGAGAGGACGGATGACCTACAGGACTGCGGTATCAAACTACTCCTTTCACAGGCTATCAGTGTCACTTCTGATCTCTCCAGATGCCTGCTATGGAGAAAAGATGCACTCTGGCAGACAGCGTCAGAACAAAGCAGAAGATGTAAAAGGTGATCCTACTGCAACCTCCTTTCAGCAACTGATTCGCAACAGAGGGGAGAGCTGCAAACATCCCTAGCAGTTCTGACGTTGTGGTAGGACTTAGGCAGAAGTTACCCAGAAGAGTAACTAGAATCCTCTGCAGCACAAGTATATATACAGACACAAGTAACCAGTATACTTTTAAAAGTCACTATTCAGAGTTAGTAATCACCCTACACCCAAGCTTCACTGCTGACCATCTAAATATCATCTATTTTTCTTCTAGAAAGAGAACAAAAAACCAGAAAGAGTAACATCTCAGACATATCCTTAGTGATTCCACTTACTCTGGAATTTTTTAAAGTGCTGGGAGTACTGTCTGGAATAGCTGGATTCCTCGAGACTCGAGATGCGAAAGGCTCGTACATGTGGTACAGCGACCGGATGACGCACGCACGGAGACAGTGCAGCTTCTCCATGGACTCTGGCCGCAAGCGGAGAGGCAGGTACGCATCCAGACTGTAGTGCCTGAAAAGCCAACGACAAACCCAGCGCGTGCTGAAGGGTCAGAATGCCAGGGACATGCAGAAGAGAGCTATGAAGGTATCAGCTTTGAGAGAAAACGGAACATCTGAATGATCAGAGGACCTCTTGTCAACTCTGAGTGCTTCAAGGGTTTTGTACTGCTCTACTTGAAATCACGTGGCAGTCTCAAAGACGTCACCTGCATCAGACAGGTTTTCAGCACCCACATCGTGGTACAATCCCCCAATAATTCCTTGCAGACAGTTTGCCCAGAGAGACCAGGTGGCGTTTTAGCCGCGGGATGCTCAGAAGCCTGCAGATTCCTGCAAGGTCTCAAGTACTCACTTCAGCTGAGCCCGACTGCCTGAGCAGTCTGCACGCCCGCACTCGAGGTCACTCTTTGCTCAGGTGCCAAAGCAGCCTTTGCTAGGGAACTTCACCAATAAAACAGGGGTGAGGATGACCAGCTGTTTGCTCTGTGCTGCTGCTTGCACCTCCTGGGTAGCAGACAGGGAAATGCAAAGAAAATGTTCCGTCCTGAAGAAAAGTCCAAGGGACATGCACCAGGACAGAAGGATTTGTTTCAAGTTTTGACCACCTCTTTGCTCTTTTTCTCTTACATTTTTTAGAACTTCTGCCACCAACACAGCTGCAGAACGCCTTAGTTTCTCTCAGGCCACCCTAATGACAGGAAGGCGGCCACGATCAAAGCTTGAGGCAGGGCACGTTTTCTAGCGGTGATGTTTGCCTGCCTTTCAGTAAGGTAACGGCGCTGACCTCAGGGTAAGCACTTGGAGTGCTCTACACACAAAGCACACTGTCACAAACAGCAGCGTGCAGGCCACAGCAAGCAGAAAAGCACACAATGCTTTGAGATTCTATCCAGAGGAATGCACCACACAGATCCATTTCCAGACCCAAAGCAGGCCAATACACTACAGTCCCTGGCCAGACGAGGCTCCCATCACCACGTCAATACGCAAACGCGACAGGACCCCAGCCTGGAGGGAATTATTCCCTTATTTACAGCTCTGCAGAGAGCCAAAGCCTCCTCCAAATAGTTTACAAATTCTCTAGAGTCTCACCTTCTGTAGAGCCTGGTCCAAAAGGCGGCAGTGCAAGTAACGGTCCAGGCTTTCTTGCAAATCAGAGAAAACCGGACAATGTCTTCGGGGCGAATGTAGGAAGCCAGCAGCAGCCAGATGTCAATGGGGTATTCTTCTCCGCCGCCTCCGTCGGGATCTTCTAAATGCAATGAAGGTACGTTAGCGTAGGAAATAACCTCTTCATCACTTCTAGAGGTGTGTGCCTTACTCCTAGGGTAAGCAGCTGCGATGTGTATATACACACAGGCAGCCAAACAGGCCCAAGTTTGTACAGCTTCTCTATCACTGCTACCGGTTTTCATCCACACGCGCTTGCCCGTTCACACAACCGCTACGCTTTGCTGGATACAGGCCTGACAGTATGCAAAGCGGCAGATTCAAAAAATAATTCAGGCAGAAAGGGTTCTCTGAAGGTCTCCAGTCCCAACAGCTCAGAGCAGGCTGACTTAGACCATTTTCTTCTGGGTCTTACCCAGTTCCTGTGGGAACTCCACAGCCTTTCTGGACCCCATTTCAACGCTTGACCCTTTCACAGTTGAAAAACAACACTTAGGTAGAGAAATAAAAATTGAATGGCAAATACAGAGGGAACTTTATGTAAAGGAGGGCCAAGCTCAGGCATTTTTATCAAAGCTGCTCATTTAACAGGTCATCAGAAATGCTTTACACTAGAAGTATAAAGCATTAAGATATTGCCAAGCTCATCAATTCTTTGTTCAAACGGTCACAATATTCACAATTCTCTTCTGCAGCTCTTCTAACAGCTCATCGGCTGTTTTGCTTAAATCTGCAATTTAATTAAAGCTTCTGGGATGGGAAACTTTTAATGCCATGCACAGATGAACAGAATGGCGTGTTCTTCCTAAAGGTATCAGAACTGCTCAACCAGAACTGAAGATTCAGAAACTCCTTTCGCTCCTGCAGTGTTTTTAAATTAACACCACACATTTTCCCCTGAAGTCTGAGCAATCTCTGTAGAAAAAACTACTTCTAAGGGATATAAATAGCTAAACAATACTGAGCATTAGGAACATTAAGAACATTAAAACAAAAACTTGTAGACAACGCTAACAGAAAAAACTGCTACAAGATTAGTAAGCAAGTGGCATAAAGGAGGCGTTTAAGAACTTGAGAGTGCCAGATCTAATCCTGAGACAGCAGGTTAATAATAAAGGGCAGTACTTTATCCTCTCGTGGTAATTGCTCCGTTCATTGCCAAGGAAAGCTCTAGATGTGATCACTTCCCTACACCACTAAACATTTATGGCAGGCACACCCACAACGGGCTGTAACATCCATCAAAACTGCTGAATTGCCGAGTGCGGCCAGCAGCATCGTGCGGCCAGCAGCATCGTTGGTCTATTATCACTTTTTCTTCCCTAAACATACAGCAGAACCAAGACAAGGCTGTGGTAGAACAGAATACTGTCTGGCCAGACTCACAACTCCCATAACTTCAGCCACTCAGTCTGATCTTCCCAGGATTCTGAAGGATGTCTTAATAAAAGAGATGAAACTCCTATCCCAGAGGAGCACTGCACACCTACAGTTTGTGGTGGATGTTGAGGTGTTACATAAATTAGTATCAGCATTTATAAAGTTAAGTTTTTCTCAGGCTGAAGAAACCAAGTCAAAATTTGTTTCTCAACTCAAAAGCAAGCTGTTATTCAAAACTCCTGCAGGATTCCACGCTGCAACCAAACCGTTTGTTGCTTACACTGCGTTGCAAATCGCTTTCTAGAGAGTTGCACAAAGTGTAAACGCTGAAGGATACATCTCCCTGGAAATTAACTTATTATGACACCACGAGGGACAAATTCACTCACTTGCTAGAAAAAGAGCCCTCTAAACCCATTTGTAACAAACCACAGCCTTGGAAACATCCTGAAAACACAGCCTGGATTTTGCCAACGAATGCACTGTGGACAGCAGCACTGTTTTTTCCCCAAAGCAAATCCTGCTTTCACCAACGTGTGTCCAACGCAGTAACACGTCCAGTGGCAAAGTTTCACAACTCTTTCCAAGAGCAGCATTCTTTTCTAAGGTTGAGAGAAGTTTATTGAAAGCAACGAGCTCTCAGGCTTTGATTTCATGCCCAAGGCTCTACCTCTGTGAAAAGACACCACCTCTGACCGAATCCCAGCAGGTTTTAAAGTGTTTAAAAGTGTTCGTGCACAGGCGACTTACAGAACGCCCCGCAGAGCCCCAGGACCAGCCTGTGCCTAGCAATCATGAACGTCCCACGCTCAGAAGATGCAGAGGCAGCCCCCAAAGAGCCCCCCAGGAGAGGCTGGCGACCGTACCTTTGTGCCTTTTGCTCTTCTTTTTTCTAGACGCCGTTCGCCCGTTGATGCTTTCCTTTGTATCCATTTCATCGCTGCTGTCACAAGACTCTCCCGACACGGAGAGAACTTCCTCAGCAGGAACACAAGAAGCTTCCAAACCACAGAGGGATTTTACTAGAATGACAAGCAACGACACAGTAAGTATACCAGCAGAGAAAAAAAAAAAAAAAAAAAAGTCATCCAAGCTCAGGAGACACCTCAGTGGAACCACTGCCAGAGCAACTGCTGAGACATAAAACACTAACTGCATTAAAGCTGTCTGGTGAGCGACACCAGCAAGGAAATCCTGGGCCCCAGGATTACCTCGTCAGAGAAAGATTAGCACGGGTGAGTGAGCTGGGAACAGTTCAGCTTCTTGTTGTAAAGAATGAACAATGAGGATGACTGCCAGCACATGATGCAGACCATCCCATTGGTTCAGCTGAAGCTGTTGACAGTTCTGGATAAAACAACAAGCTCTTTTTCTACAGCGCTAACTGGTTCCCCTGCATACCAGAGCCTCCTTGCATGACCACGTTCGGTCTGTGCAGAGCCAGCATCTCCTCTGGAATTGTCCTGTGAGCACAGAGAAGATCCACTCCCTTCTCAGCAGGATAAAGAGATCCTGTGGCTGATGACACACGGCCCATCAGCGATGTAACTCGGTGCCAAGCACACAGGAGCTCCACTTATCCTTGAAATCAGTGAAGGGACAGACTCTGGCCTAATGAGGGAAACAGCAAGTGGAGTCAGGTGGGTTTTGGTTTGGGTTTGGTTTTGGTTTTTTGCTGCCTGTGGGGAGATGTTCAGACATAACCCTGTTAGGAAATATTATTTTTAAAACTTAATCTGTAAACTGGGTGCTCTTTAGGGCAGAAAAATCCCCGTGTGAGGCAGAAATGACAGTCCTGAAAAAGAGAGGTGTGGTCCTACATTACAGCTGCACAGAGACCAGTGTTGTAACAGCGTGACAAGCACTTTGCAAATAGTCTGCAAAATTCATTCAGGAAAGGTGAATTTCAACCTCATGCACTGGATGAGGGCAAGGATGTCCAGCAAGAGACACCTGATCACGCCAGAGGTGGTTGGCACTGCTCGAGCTTTTTGAACCTAGCACAAACTGAAGCCCAGGAAGGTTTTCTACTTTGCCACTGACCATAAATAAATTCAGGCAAGAGATGCTCTCATTTCTAACCACCAAACAAGGTTTTGAAAGGGTAAAACAGCAGATGGAAAGACAGTCCTGAGACAGACCTTGCCTGTACCCACTGGTTAGAGATACTTCCAGTGCTTTGCTAAGCCAGTTCTGCCTCGCTTTGCGGTTTACAAAGCGTACGCATTCACAACAGCGGTATCCCTCACCGTCACACTGCACTGCCCTCTCTACATGACCTTTTTCAGGCAAAAAGAAAGAGAAATAGATGCCAACATGAATGGCAGTAAAGTTATGACATCAAATACAGCCAGGCAAGAGAGCACAACAACTGACAGAGCGGGGTTCAGAAAAAAGAAACCGTCGTGCTCTGCAAAGGACAGATCGCGTCTGAGTTGACGGCACAGGCCCGTTCACGCACTGAACCACGCTGCACTGCAACCTTGCAGAGAGGCACCCTCTCTTCATCTCAGTCACAATCCCCGCCCCATCCCCGGGGGTCAGGATGAGGCGGAATTAAAGGTCAGGAAAATCCCCCCGGCCTTTGCTCCCCTCCCGGTGAAGCTCCCCGCTCGCTGGCAGTCGCGTGCGGCGCGATGTTTGCTTGGAGCCAAGAGAAAGAGGAGGTGAGCGAGGCCAAAGGCCAGAACTCTGTCCCCGTGCCGTCACGCTGCACCAGATAAGGCCGTAGCCTGCGCCAGGGCTGCACCAGATAAGGCCCAGCACAGCCCTGGGGCTGGGAAGGGGGGGGGGGGATCCCGAGGGTCCCCCAGTAACAGGGGAAAGCCCCAGTGACTGCTCTGATCTTAAAAGCTTGAGAAGCAGCAGCTAAAAAGGACGTTCACCAGCAGCACTGCCCCTGGTTTCCCCCATGGTTTCCTCACACGAGGAGTGTATTTTCTTTACCCATGTAAGATTCCAGCAACATACCGAGAGTTTAATTGTCACTGTCACCGTGACCAGTGTGTCATTCACCTCCGACTTGTGTGACCAGCTACACCTAAGAGCCTAAAGATTAACACTTCTTAAGCAAACAGGGTGTGTTAGTTCAGCGTGCTCCCGGCAGCTAAGAACCAAGGAGGAAGCAGATAACGAAATATTGCAATACTTTTCCAGGAAACCGCTTGTTTATACAGCTCACCAAGGAAACAAACACCCTCAAAAGCCCTCCTTGCAGCGTGCAGCACAGGGGAGCACCGCGTTTGCCGGAACTATCATAATGTCATTCCCCCTGCAAGGAATTCCGCCTGCTAATGAAGTTGTCTACAGTTTTATGTGAGATAACAAACATCCCTACCATGTTATTTTCTGCTTCAAGCAGGAGATAGCACTTAATAGTTAATGAAAAAAGGCCTTCCTATTCAGGCACTAACAAAGAGTCAGCAATTCTTACTGTACTTCCAACAGGCTTTCTGCAAAACCTCCTAAGATCTTAAAAATCCGATTTTACAGAGCAACAAAAACTCATTTTCAGGCACTAAGTGAGACAGACTTTCTCAGGCCACAGAAGGGGGGTTTCCCACGTCATGCAGAGGCCAGCAAGAGGGGGAGGCAGCCAGGGGGAAGGCAGCCTCCCCAGCACAGACTCACCTTCCTGCTGAACTGCATTGGCCACGGCTTTTTTCACCCGTCCGGATTTCACAACAGCTGGGTCTGAGTTAGCATAATCTGCCACCGTCACTGCAGGAGAGCCGGGAGACAGGGCGTCAGCGGGATTACGGATTACAGAGGAGGGGATAGAAGGTCTGAGAGCCGCGATCCCTCAAGGGGACACTCCCCGTGGGAACAGAGGCTCGAGCAGGAGGTGCACAAGCGGGAAAAGGAGCCCCGGCAGAGAGCTGCAGGCCAGGAGCCCCCAGCAGGCCACCACCCCCGCAGAGAGGCTACCAGGCCCTGGGGACCCACCCCCCTGCCCCGTTCTCCTTCTCCCTCCACCCCAACCAGCGCCAGACCCCACACCCCGCCTCACCGCCCCCCCTAACTCAAGCCCGGCTGATCCTCCGGGCCCAGCCCCTCCTTTCCGGCCAGCTCAGGCCGTCCTGGCCCTGCCCGGCTCCGCTGCAGGCCCGGCCGGGCCCGGTGTCGCCCTCCCCCTCAGGCCCCGCTCCCGAGCCGGCCCGGTCCTCACCGCGCTCGGAGCAGACGTCGTCGGCACGGAACTTGAGGCGTTTGCGGGCCCCCCGCTTGGGCATGGCGGCGGCGGCGGGCCGGCCGCGCGGGGCCATGTCCCGCCCGGGCCGCAGCGGGGCCGCGGGGACAGCGCCGCCCCCGCCCGGCCGCATGACGTCATCCGGCCGCGACCCTGCCGGCGCGCCGCTCTGACGTCACGGCGGCGGGGGAAGGAGGAGCGCCCCAGTGCTCCCAGTAAGAGCGGGGGTCTCTGAGGTAATTGCCCCTTACAGTGGCGGGGGCATTTGAGGGGATTTTTCCCCCCCACCAACCCGCCCCAGTCTTTCCAGTAATGCGGGGCCTCTGGGGTGGTTGCCCCCCGTCCTCCCAATTACAAAGGCCTCTGGAGCAGCCGGCTCCCCAGTGCTCCCAGTAACAGGGACCTCTGAGGTAATTGTCCCCAGTCCTCCCAGTAATTATGGCCTCTGAGGCAATCGCTCCTCCCAGTAACAAGGGCCTTTGAGGTCATTGTGCCCCCCCCCACCCCCCAGTTCTCCCAGTCATGAGGGGCTCTGAGCCAATCCCCCCTCCCAGTAAAGACTCTCTTGCACCCACAGCCCCCCGAGCGCTTCCCCAGCGCCAACACCTGTGCGAAGCCCCTCCCGCTCCCCCTTTCTGCCCCTGGAGCCCCCGGCTCCGGCCATGCCCCCAACCCTGGGTGCCCGCCACCACCTGGGGTGCCCCAGCTGAACCCCCACCCTGCAGACAGCCACAGCCCGCACCAGCAGCTCCCAGTGCCCACCCCACGCCTTCGTGGTGGGCGATACCTCACCTGCGGGTGCGGTGATGGGTGCTCACTGGCTGTAAGCCACATTTACTGTTTCTTTTAGGGCTAAACTGGGCGCTCGGTGCTTGTCCAAGAAGTGGTGCCACCTCACGGGGGAGGAATCGCTTAAAGACGATCTGCAAAGGGAAAATGGGAGCAGCGGCCCAGAGTCTGACAGTGATTTCGGGGCCTGTGTACCCCTGAACGCTTGTGCCATGCTGAAACAGGGATCTGGGCGCTGCCAAGACCAGATACTGCTTGGAGGTCCTGGCTGGTCCTGGAGGTGCCCAAACTGGGAGGCTGGTGGGGTCCCACTCCTCCCATCTGGCATTTACACAACGGCAGAGGAGCACCAGCCCTGTCCCGCTCTCCCTCACTCGATGGGCACCAAAGAGCCCCCGCTGTGCTGCGTTTTCTGCCTGCAATCCACATTTCTTCTGCTTTTCCAGGCACGGCCAGGAGCTAACGGTGCATGTAACTTACACTCCTGACAGCATTTATTTCTCTCAGCATTTCTTAAAGTACCTTAGGAGCATTTTATCAGCAAAGAACGTATCTGATGATTGAGAATGTATCTGATGATTGATTGTCCCGGACAGGAAAGGCCATTCCTTGACAGAAGTGCTATTTCTGCCGCTTCTAATTAATCTGTTTTTAAAACAACTGGTACAAATTAAGGGGAATGACAGTAAATACAACCGGATCCTGGCGCTGATGGCTTTGCCGACCTCTTTGGTACCTGAAAACGTTCTCCTTGGACTGTGCTGTTCATCATTGGTGTTTGACAACTGTCTCACAGTGTATTTTTTAAAAGTAGAAGTTGTCTTGGAAAACTTTGACGTGTGGAAAACGGATGAAGTTTTACCAGGACGTGACAAAAGCAATGTGAAGGCAGTTGTTTCTGAATCTAGCTGGCGTTTGGATCCAGCACACTTCCTTCGCCAGTAGCTTGGGGGCATTTTTATCTGAGACCTCCCCGAACTCCTGCAGCAGAAATGCTGCGGGACGAGCTCGCTGTCCCTGATAAGACCCGGTGAGCTGAAGGAGCCGGTGCTGCTCTCTGCTGATGCCAGTGATCCCGCTGAGAACAGCACCTGGGTGAGGGATGCCTGAGGATGCTGATGGCTGTGCAAGGGTAGGAGCAGCATCTTGTGGTCTCTAGGACCCCAAATTAATTGCTTATTTGCTAACGATGCCTGCCTGTGCTGGGCAGGCTGCTGGGGTGGGTTCGCCCCGTGGCTGCTCCCGCAGCGGTTCGTGGCCAGCCTGTCTCAAATCCCATTTTTTAGGGTGCGACAGGCTCTCCACCGCCGCTGAAATCAGGAGGGACGCGGCTGGGAGCGGGGCCTCCACAGGGCGAGGAGGGGGACGTGCCAGAG
>WHYT01014405.1:0-42769 GCA_009806455.1 Tetrax tetrax
GCAGATCGTGCCTGACCAATTTGGTGGCCTTCTATGATGGGGTAACAGCATCAGTGGACAAGGGACGAGCAACGGATATCATCTACCTGGACTTGTGCAAAGCTTTTGACACTGTCCCACACGACATCCTTCTCTCTAAACTAGAGAGGCATGGGTTTGATGGATGGACCACTCGGTGGATAAGGAGTTGGCTGGATGGCTGCACTCAGAGAGTGGTGGTCAACAGCTCGATGTCCAAGTGGAGACCGGTCACAAGTGGCGTCCCTCAGGGGTCCGTGTTGGGCCCAGCCCTGTTCAACATCTTTGTCGGCTACATGGACAGTGGGATAGAGTGCACCCTCAGCAAGTTCGCCGATGACACCAGGTTGTGTGGTGCCGTCAACATGCTGGAAGGGAGGGATGCCATCCAGAGGGACCTGGACAGGCTGGAGAGGTGGGCCTGTGCCAGCCTCATGAAGTTCAACTAGGCCAAGTGCAAGGTCCTGCACCTGGGTTGTGGCAATCCCAGGCACAAAAACAGGCTGGGCGGAGAATGGATCAAGAGCAGCCCTGAGGAGAAGGACTTGGGAGTGATGGTGGACGAGAGGCTCAACATGAGCCCAGGAGGCCAACCGTTTCCTGGGCTGCATCAAGAGAAGCGTGGCCAGCAGACCGAGGGAGGTGATTCTCCCACTCTACTCTGCTCTCCTGAGACCCCACCTGGGGTACTGTGTCCAGTTCTGGAGCACCCAACATAAGAAGGACATGGACCAGTGGGAGAAGTTTCAGAGGAGGGCCATGAAGATGATCAGAGGGCTGGAGAACCTCTCCTATGAGGCCAGGCTGAGAGAGTTGGGGCTGTTCAGCCTGGAGAAGAGGAGGCTCTGGGGAGACCTGATAGTGCTTTTCCAGTACCTCAAGGGGGCCTACAAGAAAGACGGGGACAGGCTGTTCAGTAGGGCCTGTTGTGATAGGACAAGGGGTAATGGTTTTAAATTAGAGGGAGGTAGATTTAGATTGGATATTAAGTAAAAATTTTTCACAATGTGAGTTGTAGAGCACTGGAACAAGTTGCCCAGAGAGGTGGTGGATGCCCCATCCCTGGAAACATTCAAGGCCAGGTTGGATGAGGCTCTGAGGAACCTAATCTAGTTGGGGATGTCCCTGCTCCTTGCAGTGGGGTTGAACTAGATGATTTTTGAAGATCCCTTCCAACTCTAACCAGTCTATGATTCTATGACTCTTGGTGATTCATAGCACTGGAAACCACATTTCTCACATATGCAGTATGTTTTTTTTCCAAGAAGGATAGAGACTTTGAGGAATGCAAAAGTCAGTAAGTAATATTAAAAAGCTGATTAGGGAAGATACACAATTTTTTTTTTCCCTCTGTTATCTCATAAAGCCCAAATTCTATAGATGCATGTTCCTTTACAGAAAGCTAAAATCATTGCAGTATAGACAGAATGCTTTAGGAACTCTTAGCAAAATTAGGACTTCTGAGTTATTTATGTTGATTCGGGGTGCTGGAAAAATAACAGCTGGGTTTGGAAATATAATAGAATCATAGAATAGTTTGGGTTGGGAAGGACCTTTAAAGGTCATCTAGTCCAACCCCACTGCAATGAACAGGAACATTTTCAAATAGATCAGGTTGCTCAGAGCCCTGTCCAACCTCGTCTTGAATGTTTCCAGGGATGGGGCATCCACCACCTCTCTGGGCAACCTGTTCCAGTGTTTCACTTCCCTCACTGTAAAATAATTTTTTCTGAATACCTGGTCTAAATCTATCTTCTTTTAGTTTAGATCTATTACCCTTTGTCCTACTGCAACAGACCCTGATAAAATGTTTGTCCCGATCTTTCTTGTAAAACCCCTTTAGGTACCAAAAGGCTGCTGTAAGATCTCACTGGAGCCTTCTCTTCTCCAGGATGAACAGCCCCTGCTCTCCCAGCCTTTCGTCATAGGAGAGGTATTCCATCTCTCTGATAATCTTTGTGGCCCTGCTCTGGGTCTGCTATAACAGGTCCATGTGTTTCCTGTGCTGAGGGCTCCAGAGTTGAATGCAGTACTCCAGGTGGGGTTTCACCACAGTCGAGGGGCAGAACACATAATGGAAAAATTAATTATTTTTAAATCTTTGTGTATGTATTATGGGTTTTAGAAGAGTATACTCTTTTTAACTAAAATTTTTTACTTCTGTATAACTTTTTTTTTTCAGTTTAGGTTTTGAAATCTCTTCAGTTCAGCATAATGAATGGAATTAGTAATTACTAATGGTAGTTTTTTTTGAGAATATAAGTTTTACTGAAGTCTGAAAAGTTATTAAAGCAGATTACCTTTATCTGTTAATGTCATCATGATTATGTCTGTAAAATCCAATATGTTATTCTACTTAGGTTTTGAAAATAGCCATGGGTAGGATGGATGATTATCAATTACAAATCAATTAATTTATACTATAGCTGTGCAAACAACGTTTTAATATATGTCAGGCTTTATTATCTTTACAAATTCCTTGAAGATATGTTCTCGCGTTGCAGCTTCTAATTTTTTAGATAATTTCCTTTAGAGTATTAGGATACACAAATCATACACCAAAACTCAAATAAATGGTTGTTATGATAAGAAATATCTTACACTTATATAACATCTTTCATCTTGACTGAATATCCAGTACCTAAGTAACACCTTATTTTCTGATACTTCAAACACAATCCATACCTCATGTGTACCTTCTTTAAGTACTAATTGCTCTTTTCCTGTGAAAGTAGGCAAGTAGACAGGCAGGTCTTCTCATATTAAGAAAAAAATATTAATGATCTCGCTGAAGGAGGTTTTTTGAATAAATTTCAGTGGACAACTGGGAATAATAGAACCATTTATAGATAATTCTGTTTTTTTTCAACATGTCAGAGTGGCAGCTGTTGTAAGAAGCATTCTGAGTGTGTATTAGTAGCAAACGCACAGATTTGTCTTTGAAAACTGTTCTTCTCCTTTGGGGGTGCTTTTACATAAAATTGATCAGAGATCATTACTAAATAAATAATTAATATATCTTTCTTATGTTAGTGAATAATGCTTATCATATGAAGAAAAGAGAATATCTTCATAGTGGCACTATTGGCACACTGACCACAGAATTAGCACGGTTATGGATGTATCAGTCTTCCCCAATAAATCTTGAGTATTTGCATGACCTGGTATTTAAAAAATGCAGCTGTTCCTGAGACTATGATGACAGCAACAACAAACAACAGCAACAACAATAAACAACAGTAACATAAACCTCAATTTCAGATTGATCATAAAACCGAAATTCTGCTAGTAATGCTGAGTTAAATATCACATGTTTAACAGCTCTATATTTAAAACCTTTATCCTCTGGCCAGTTTTATCCTTCAGATATCTTGATATTTGCATTGATCAGTCACAAATTCATGTGCTGTAAATACTGAAGAGTTAACATGAAAAAAAACAGTCTATATTGGGAGTGATACAATGTAGAATGCTATAGTTTAATGTAAATAGAATTAAAACCACTATAGTTCAATGTAAATAGAATTAAAACCATCTATATCTGTCGTAGTTCAGCCCCAATCCGGACGAGACTACGCAGTCTCTCTCTCACTCCCCCCACCCTCCGAGAGAATAGGGAGAGATAATTTAAGAAAAACAGCTCGAGGTTTGAGATAAGGACAGGGAGAAATCCTTACCGTCACGGGCAAAAACAGACTCGACTTGGGGAAAACTATTCATTTATTACTACAACTAACAGGATAATGAGACAGAGAAGCAAGATAACCTCCTCCACCCCTCTCACTTCCCGACCTTAACATTATTCATCTTCCCCCCAAGCGGCACAGGGGGAAAGAGGGAATGGGGGTCGTGGTCAGTCCATTATGCGTAGTTTTATGCCACTGCTTCACAGTTGGGGGAAGAACTCCTCACATTCCTCCCCTGCTCCATTGTGGGGTCCCACCATACGCCACAGTCCTTCATTAAACTGCTCCGGTGTAGGTTATCTCTTCCACGGAGTGCAGTCTCTCCAGAACAGCTGTCCCAGCGGGCCCTCCACGGGCCACAGCCACATTCAGGCATCCACCTCCCCTGGTGCGGGGTCCTTCACGGGCTCCAAGTGGATCTCTGCTCCTCCGTGGACCTCCATGGGCTGCAGGAGGACAACCTGCTCCACCATGGTTGTCACCACAGGCTGCAGGGGAATCTTGGCCAGGAGCCACATTACTCCTCCCCCTCCTTCACTGACCTTGGTGTCTACAGCTGTTTCTCTCACAAGAAAAGTTCGTTCTTCACAACAGGCTGGCAGAAGCCTCTCAGGATCTCTTCACATTATCCATCCCATCTCATCTCCTCTCCACCTCTTGCAGCCAGGTTGGGCTAAGTTGGGCCCAGTCGGCCACCTGGCGAGAGGCCAGAGGGTGAGGCCTGCAAGGCCCCGGAGGCCTGCGCCTCCTCCTCTGGGCCTCTGCCCTTGCTCAGCTTCGTCACATCTTCTCTTGTCTCTTTTTTTTCCCGTTTTCCCCTTCTTAAATACGTTATCACAGAGGCGCTATCACGGGACATTCTGCTCCCAATCGGCTCGGCCTTGGCCAGCAGTGGGTCCGCCCTAGGCCCGGCCGAGTCCACTGAACAAAGTGGAGCGACTTCTAGCAGTTTCCTACAGAAGCTACCACCTTAGGCCCCCCTCACTAAGCAAAACCACAACAATATCAAATGTTTTTCTTCTGTGAACCACAATGATATCTAGTCTATTAGCGATAATTTGTAAAAGAAATATTAGTAATAATTTAGAAGTGAATCTCTCAAAAGTAATAAATACCTAATTCTGCTATCACTAAGGACAGTCATTGCATGTAACAGGAAGAGAATTTGACCAGTGCTTTGAGAACTCTACCTCTAGGCTAAGCACTATTCAAGTGTTTCATTAAAAATTCTGCGTGTTTTCTACTTGGTTATTACTCCTACAGTGAGCTTAATTGCTCTTACATGAACAGAGCATTTGACTGGAGCTATTTATTAGTTTCCAGTTGATAAACATTCACTTGTTACACACAGTTTGTGGTAAGTTATGTTAAACAGCATCCTACTTCTGTGAGTGTAGGTCATATAATAAAGTCTGTAAGTGTGAAATCACATAGAGCAATTAGTTTCTGTTGTCATTAACAACTAACAGAATACTATTATTTGTTCCAATGCTGCAAGCTTCTAGTCCCTGTACTTGCATGAGTAGGTATTATTCAGACACTGCATTATGCTCAGCATGTGGTTAGGGATTTTCAGACATTGTGCAAGTTTCACATTCCATACATGTACAACATTCCATTCCAAGTTCATACTGGAAATTTTTGGTTTTGCAAACCATTTTTTTCCTCAGTATCAAACCCAGAAAGGATAAATATGATCATAATGCTAGGCAGAAAAATTAGAAGAATTAATACAACCATCAAATGCAGGAAACATTTTTCTAGCCTTTTTTCTATCTGTTTTATATTGTCCTTCCTTTCAGTCTTTAGCATTTGACTTAAATATTTAATATTCTTCCTTTATATTACTGTACATTTCTGGTATACTCTGACTTGCAATTTCTTGTTTAATTCTGGAGCCTTGTTAGGAACACCAAAAAAGTGCACTGATCCCAAAAGCAGTTGGAGGAGCAAAGGAGAAGATAAATTGTTACCCACACATTTTCTAAAACACTCACAAAATTATGAACTGTTCAGACAAACAGTGCAGGTAGCCAGTGTACCTATTTAGCCTTCATCCCCCTGATAAAGTGTGGCATTGTTTCAACAGTTATGTGTTGCATAGGTGGATATTTCCAGACTCTCTTTAGTACATGAGACTCAAATATCTCTTTCTTTTCAGAATTATATCAACAATTATATCAACAAATATACCTTCTAGAAATACACTTATTTAATTCCCTATTCTCTTTTAGTATCACCTCAATACAGGTACAATTTAATAATTTTCAGTATGTTTCTGTATTCTTCAAGAGATTTTGACTGAAAATTTCCATGTAGATGTGTATCTCTCCTTCTCACGAAGTCATTCAACATACTGCAAATATACAAAACCTAGAAATATTTATATATGATATTATATCATATACCTATTACCACTAAGTATGATTATTCTTATGGAAAGCTGTCTATGTTTAGAGTTTCATATTTTGATACGCACTTTGTTTTCTCATAGCTAATGACCAAAGCTAGATGTATTTTTTGCATGTATTTTCTTTTCTATTTTGTTTTTATTACATTACACTATAACTCTATTTTTGCATCATAACTCTTCAGGAATATAGTGTTTGCAACTACTAAATATTTGTAAAATTAATATACTCCTCAAGTCTGTGCATAGTTTTGTATTTTATTTAAAATACAGCTTTGTGTACCTTATTTTCAAGGTATGTTGAATTTCATGCATATAAGGATATTGAGTATTCTTTTGTTTTGAATTTAACTCCCGTTTTTAACAGGAGCCATTCTGAGTAATTTTTTTCAGTGAAAAACAATTGCTATCTTAGTTGCCTAAGAGAAAAATAATTTTTTTAAAGTTTCTAATATGTGAGATTGTATATAATTGTTTAATTTACATTTAAGGCCTATATCCCTGAGTAGTTCTGATTAAGGAAAAGAATAGCAATGATGGTCAAAATGCTAAACCAGTAATGTTTTCAAATTACTGGCTTATTCAAATGCACATTTTTCTGTGAAAGATCCACAAAAAGACTCCTACTCTTCACAAAGTAATACAGCTATTGTACCTGTTTTCACTGTATTTGTTGTGGCATATGGAAATTTTCCTAGGATACAAGAACAGGTTAAAGATTCCTCAGGTATTTTCACGAAATGGACAGCTTAGTAGGTACAGTCAAAGAAGAGGTAAAGACAACTGAGAGGCCATTATGTGGATTAATTCAAAAAGCCATTTTAGCCCTTGGAAGATATCCCAGTGTCCTAGAATTAGGCAATGACAAAGTTGAGCTATAGGTCTCTTGCGTGCAATCACTCCTCTACCTTTCAACTGGCACTCTACGCACTTTGGCCGTTACTGAGAATGTACCTGAGTCTTAACTCATTAATGTGGTAACAACTCAGCAGCTGACACTGGAGGCCTTGTGCTTAATGGGCATATTCACTGAATTCTAGAGGGATTCCTTTGTTGTGAGTGAGAACAGATCAGAGAGAACAATCTGCAGCAGCAGACATACTGACTCTATGAGAGAAGTTATTTGAATGACTCATGCCAGTTGTTTGAAGAAGTGAGGACTGTGACTAATTACTTTAATGCCTTTTCTAATATTAAAATTTGAATGTGATTAGGGAAGATGTAAGAAACACAAGGAAAAATAAAATGAGCTAGAAATATGAATACAAACCAGTCTTACATTCTTTTTTTTTTTTTTCTGGAAGATGTTATTTATTACTTTATATTGTTTTTAACTCAGGTTTATGTTTTCATTCAAACTAAGATGACTGATATCAATACAAAGTGACATACTAGAAAATAGGATGTCAACTGTCTTTCAAAAAAATCCTAACAACCAACAAAAAACTCACCTCAGTTGTGGTGTTTAAATCTTTTTTTTGGTTGCTCAGTAACTCAAGTGTTTTATACTATATGACTTTCTTTTCTTGTAAATTAGTATTTTATGTCTCCATTTACTCATTGAAGTATACTCTGACATTTGCCCTATTTATTCTCATTGATTCCACAGTCAAGGATATTACTCTATAATAACTTGCCAAGACACTTTTGTGTAAAGAGGTGGCAGTTATTTGACAAAAGAAATTCTTTTGTTATGCAGCACTACAGACAGGGGTTTTTTACATATTTGACCCTACATCTAGGTTTGTCTGGAGTTCTCTGATGGTTTAATGAACAGTAAAGCAAGATTCCAAATGAATATAGAGGAAGAGTTTAGTGTGTGTATCTCCATTGCAGCAGTCTATAGCACAGGATTAGCGGACAGTAATACTAAGCATTCGGGCAATTGGACTAGATGATCACTGTAGGTCCCTTCCAACTGAAATTATTCTATTCTATTCTAAGTCAGTATAGGTGTAAACCAAGGATGGAAATCCATACTGAGTCTGTACCAAATACAGAATTGTGTAACTAGGGACAGGAGTCTCTCTACAACTCGAGTTTAGTAGCAGGTGTCTTTTCATGGCTTGACATTTTGAGCAAGAATGGCTTTTTGAATTTCCCCAAAGCTTCAATAGAAAGTGACCTGAAATATCACAGTTTAGCATCATTTTAGGAAAGATAGAACAGTTTGGGGATATTTTGCAAATCAATTTATTATATTTGCCTAATCCTAGTTAAATTGAAGCAGAGAGTAAGAGTGAAGAGAGAAAAAAAAAAAAAAAAAAGGAGTCTTCTAATATGTGCTTCAACATTCAACATTACTTCTGCTTTGGCTATAGTGAAAGTGTTCTCCAGCGGCATAAAGAAATGAATCACAGCACAACTGAGCATGTGGTAAAGTGTCAACACCAATATCATTCCTAATCAAGCAACCATCAACCTCCTTCCTTAATGCAAATGTAATTCTTGCCTCTAAAGGCATTATCTGGTGACTTTTAATACCTCAAGGCTGGGCCTTATTTGCTTTGGCATCTGTTTTAGGTCATTTTTTGCTACCAGATAGCAACATGAATATCAAGCCACAAAATTCTGTGTAACAGAAATGGTGACACATCATTAACTTACTGAACTGTAGAAAAATCGTATGTTCTATTCTAGTGTTTCACGATACTGTCCTGGTTTTAGCAGGGGTGGAGTTAATTTTCATCTCAGTAGCCAGTGTGTTTTGAATTTCGTGTGTGAAGAATGTTGATAAAAACATTCTGATGATACGAGTTGTTGTTAATGAGACCAAGGACACTGTCTGGCTTTCCAAGTCTTGTTAACCTCTCGTTAATGTGCAGATGCGGAAAGCTGGGTGAAAGACAAACAGAATAATCGATCCACACTGGCCAAAGAGAGTATTCCATGCCATAGGCGTCATGCTCAGTATATAAGCGGGGGTTGCCCATGGGAGAGGGTATCCATTCCATTCCATTCCATTCCATTCCATTCTGGCACCCATTCTGGCACCCTTGCCATCCTTTGCTTCTCTCTTGCTTTCTGGCATCATTCCCTCTACCTTGCTAGCTTGCTCTCCCCTCTTTTCTTCCTGCTCGTGTTGTTTCCATGATTGCTGCTTGGGACAGGCTGCGTCAGTCATTCGGACATCAGGTGGTGAGAAATCGTACATTGCTCATTTTGTATATTTTGTATATATTAATATCCTTATATTCTGTTATCTTTGTAGTTTTTAGTATTTCAGTAAACTGTTTTTATCTCAACCCATGAGTTTTTCTTTCTTCCCAATTTCTCTCCTCCGTCCTGCTGGGTAGGGGGAGGGTGAGTGAGAAACTGTGTGGTGATCCGGGCTAAACCACCACAGCTAACAATTAATACTAGATAAAATTTTAAAAGGTTAATTTAGAAAATGATCCAAGTTTAAAAATTTTTCTTTTTTTTAAAAAAATTAATTAAATCAAACCATCTCATAACAATACCAGTTATTCCTCAGTGGGAAATAATATGAGGGCAGTCGTAGGGGAATAAATCCTGTAAATGTCGTTCATGTAGTTAATCCCACTGAAACTATCTAAGCTATGAACATGGTTGGGATGATTAATGTGAGAAAGGCTTGCAAGATCACTCTCTTCAGGTATGTTACTTTTTATTGTTAACCTAAAAAAAAAAGTCAAGTAAAGTTTTAAATCTTTGGAAACACAGTTCTAGTAATACTCACGTTGAATCAGTGTAATGGCAGATTATTTCTGAAATGCTAGTTTTGACACTAAACATTATTTTACTGGCACTTTTTACACTGTTTTGATTTCCATCCACACCTTCTTGTCAGCTGCTGCTTCTGAATGGTTTATATAGAATATAGTTGCAGAGGTGAGCGAAAGTTAGAGTTACGTACCAAAGTTTTCCAAAGTTAGAGTATGTAAAGGTACATACTCTGCTTTTTGATAAGATTTGTAGGGAACTTCATGAACAGAGAAAGTCGCCTTTTTGGAAAAGCAGCTGCACTGGTATGGAAGGGGAAAGATTTACAGGCTCTTCTCTGTAGCTTTACATTGTAGCATTAGTGGTATTCTATTAGAAGAACAACATGTACACTCACATAGGTAGTTCAACTGGAACAGAAGAGTATAGAGAAATGGAGACAGGACTCTGAACTCCTCAGTTCTTACATGTTTGGTCACAGCCTGGCCTCCCAAATGTATTTTCAGGATATAACAAAACTATAAGAAATTTTAGAAGGCATTTCTTATCCACTTATCATGGCACCTGTACACCTCCCAAGGTTTTATGGCTTGGTTTCTCAAACTGTGATCATGACTCCATTTAGAGTCACAAAGAAAGTTCAAAAGAAGTCATAAATGTTAAGACTAAAAGAAAAACAAATTATTACTCAGTAAAAGAGCGTTCAAAAATAGTTTGTTTTACTCCTGTCTGAATTTGACCTTGAAATACTGTCATAAGGAGTACAAAAGTGGTTGAGCCAACAAGTGAGTGTGTTGGGAGAAGGGAAGGAATCTCACTGTTGATTAGTTTGGAAAACATCACATCTGATTTTATTGGTAGGACTCTTGTCTTGTTTTTTTTTTAGTGGTGGGGCCTATGGTGGCAGCTTCAGCAAAAAGCTGCTAGAATTTTCCCCTTTGTTGATGAACTCAGCCAGGTCTAGGGCAGACCTGCAGCTGGCCGGGGCTGAGCCAATTGATGATGGAACGTTCACTGATAATGCCTCTGTGATAAGGTATTTAAGAAGGGGAAAAATTAAAAAAAAATAGTACTGAAGAAGTAGAAGCAGGGGGCGGAGAGGGGGAGGCATGAGCCTTGTGGGCCTTGTAGCCCTCACCCTCTGACCTCCTGCCAGGCAGTTCTCTGGGCCTGACTTGGCCTGGCCAAGCTGGGAGAATTGAAGAGAGGAAATATGAAGAGAACCTGAGAGGCATCTGCCTGAGCCTGATTGTGAAGAATTTTTTTTTTGTGAGAGGAAGAGCTGCAGATGCCAAGATCAGTGAAGGAAGGGAAGGAGAAGACGTTGCTTCTGGCCGAGATTCACCTGCAGCCCATGGTGAAGACCATGGTGAAGCAGGCTGTCCCCCTGCAGCCCATGGAGGCCCATGGAGAAGCAGAGATCCACCTGCAGCCTGTGGAGGACCCTATGCCGGGGCAGGCAGATACCCAAAGGAGGCTGTGGCCTGTGGAGGGCCTGCGCTGGGGCAGCTAGTTCCTGAGGGACTGCACTCCATGGAAAAAGACCCACACTGGAGCAGTTGGTGAAGGACTGTAGCCTGTGGGAGGGACCTTGTGCTGGAGCAGGGGAGGAATGTGAGGAGTTCTTTCACTGAGGAGGAAGGAGAAGTGATGTGATGAACTGACCACAACCCCCATTCCCTATTCCTCCGTGTGCTACTCAGGGGAGGGAAGGAGGTAGAGATAACTTGAAATGAAGTTAAGCCTGGGAGAAGGGAGATATGGGGGGAAGTGATTTTGTTCTCTTCCACATTGCTTTGGTTTTATTAACCATCATAAATAATTTTCCCCAAGCGAAGTCTGTTTTGCCTGTAATGGTAACTTTAAGGATCTCTCCCTGTCCTTATCTCAAACCTCAAGCCTTTTTGTTATATTCTCTTCCCCATTCTCTTGGAGGGCATGAGGAGTTAGTGAGAGACTGTGTAACTTGGTCCTGAGTGGGGCTAAACTATGACAACTCCCAATGTATAAGGAACTATTACTCCTAATATATTAAATTTGTTTATTAAGCATACAAGTTGAATTATGTATTGATACTTTTGAAGACTTCCATCTGTTGGAATGATAAACAACCAAATTACAGTTACAGGACAAATGCGAAATATATTAATTTATTGGTGAAATAGAAAGGATACATGACATGAAACTCGTGAATAACACTGTGTAGCATACATTGCAATTTTAAATGATTGTATAGCATTCTGCCTCAAACTATGGAAAAAATTCTGATCTCTGTAGTAATTACATGCTATTGACTTCAGTGAATTTGCTTCAGTTTTGTACTGTTGTCAAAAAGGCAAATATCATATCCTATAGCTTTTGGAAAGGAGGTTTTGGTTTTATGGTTATTTTGGTTTAAAATCTAAGCAACAGTTAAAGCTTAAGGTCTTGGTGAAAAAAAAATTAATAGATGATAAGACAGAGGTAGGAAGAGGGAAAAATACCCTGCTATGGTGACTGGGATCTTGAAACATTGTGAAAGTCAGTGAACTATCTGTGCACGTATTATGCTGTTCCTGGAACTTGGAAACAATGGATGTAAGGATAATACTGAAGCTACAAATGAAAGTGCTATCAAGAAAGCTTCTGAAACTTCAAGCAACAGTTCAATACATCCTAAGAGAATTGTTTTAGAAGTGAACATTGAAAGTTTAACACCAAGCAGTGTGGAAATAAGCATTTCAGTTTCTAACACTTGATTTAAACTGCCTTGTGTTAAGGATTAATATTTGGTTTAGGATTGCATTACATATGGCAATAATAATAATAAAAATATTAAACTATATAATAGTTTCTCCTGGAAAAGGAGCCAGTATTAATTAATGATTCAGCGTTTGGAAAAGAGTATGTTTATCAGTATTGAAAATAAAGTGACAATAGAGTGAGAGCAAAAAATATGACTGGAATAAATCAGTGACAGTATTTCCTGGTTGTCTATCACATAAAATACAGACTCAGGTATGTAGTTTCTCAAAGAGTACAATTGGGTAATATATATATTTGTAAATGCATTCTAGAAATAGAAAAGCAGGAACGAACCTATCTTTACATTTATTTTTCAAGATTTGCTTTTTATGTTTTCTCATTACTTTTTTGTTTTCTTTGTGCCATTTTTCTGAATTACAGAAATGTAGATATTTTAATCAACATAAACTATGTTAAGTATTTCCTAGATTTGGGGCTAAATTAAATTCTTGTCCATGAATCTGGATAACCATTTTGTATCAGATGAGACGCTGCATCAAGCTGTATTATAATGTTCATTGCAGTCCTAATTAGATACAACTTTTCTTTAATTTTAGAGCCTCAGTGGGGTTGGAAGAACCCAAGGGAAGATTTTTTTCTGTTATTGAAGAATATCTTGCATGTGCCTTTGAGATCACTTTGGCCTATGAACTTGGCATATCTCAAATTCCCATTGGCTTGAAAGTTTACCTTTGGAAATAGTTTACATCATTCCTTCTCACTGCAAATGTAATGATTACCGTAAAGTGAGAGCTCTGAAGAATTTTTTGTAGTTATATACTTTCAAATTCAGGTTTCAAAGCCGTATAAACACTGTGTTCAGTGTTTTAGTTTGTGTAGATTAGTTAGTACAGTCTTCCACTAACAAAATAGCAACACATAGCCAGAACATCTAAGTTTCTCTAACTGGCAGGAAACAACGCTTTCTAGCTTCTTGGGAAAAAAACACAGTTACTGTTATTCTGCCCACTAATCTGGGTCACTATTGTTTTCTGATGGAACAGCTGATGAGGCAGATAGTTTCTCAGGAAGTAGTCCCTGAAATATTAAGTAAAAAAAAATCAACATCTTCATCCATGTTAATACTCTGGAAGTACTTACATTTTATATTGTGTATGGAACTACTTCTAGTTGCTTGTTAGTCAAGGAATACCTTGCCTTTAGTTGTATTGTTTTATTTCTTCTTACTTTTTTGGTAGTTGCTTAGATTTTTTACCGTCACTCAAACTTCATTGCATTACATGTATAATTTAGTGTTTTATTTATTGTAACTTGATAATGATTTTTTAATGTATGCATAGTTAAATTAATAAAATTACTGTAGCACCTTACCTTGAGAGCTGTTACGGGGGCTAGTGTTTTCATAGGCCTTTTATTAAATTTGCTGTCACTGAGTTTTTTTGGCAGCAGTTATACAATAGTCTCTTACTGAGATATTCTTTCTGCACTTGTTCCTCTCTGGATTTAAGAGCTTTCAATAGGCAGAGCTGTAGATTAAAGGTCATTTTTATTGAATACCAGGAACCAATATAGGAATGTGTACACATCTAGTGGGAAAGAATATGCCACTTTAAAAATAAAGATGTTTTATCTGATATATCAGGAGATTAATTTTAAAATCCAGGACACTTCTGTTCTCTTCATCAGGTATTCCCCCATTGTATTTTACTAGTCTCGACAGTCTAGTTACAAGGATGTGAGGAGATTTTTCAAATAATCTTCTCAATATATCCTTATCAAGAGTAAGCTTCTATCTGTCTTTGTGTGTCCATTCTTGACTGAAGGATCAGTTTTTAACCTATAATGGATAGCATGGCTTAGGTGCCAACAGTGATAACAAGACAGGGAAAGCTTTTTCTTAATAATTGTGTGCTAATTTTTCTGCCATAAAATATTTCAAATCACCATGTTATATTCTAAATGAACAATGAATGTAGATACCAAAACTATATCAAACAATAATTGTTTTGACTCTTCCTTTTATTTTCAGTATTACTTTACAAGAGGGTTTCATGTTAAGAAGATACGGTCATGATTCTCTATTTACTTTTATTTTGTGCTGATGCATCTCTATTGAGTAATGATAATACAAACACTGTGTAGGAGAATGGCAAATCAAGTTCCATAAGTACTAAGGTTACTGGATTTTATCAGACTATTTTGAGTCTACTTTTACTGCATTAAGTAAATTCGTTTCCCAAGGGAACACAGAAGCTGTTTAACAGCTCTCAGTAATAGCAGATTTCAGGTTGGCCCTGACATGAAGAAGCCATCTTCATTCGAAGCTTCCCTCTTCACTTATTAAGTTGATGAAAAATAATGGGTTTAAAATCAGCCCAATAAACTAGAGATATTCAAAAAGCCTCTGAATGAGATAACTGCATTTAGAACTTCAAAAACTCTTGTCAATGATCTATGATATTGGTAGCCTAGAATAACTAACTTAATACACTAAATTATCTTAACTCACTTTCTCCCTTCAAATGTCTGCAGGAAGCAAACTGAGCTTATCACATATACTTGTGGCCAGGCAGCAAAATTCTCTGATATTTAAGAAACATAATGGATAAATAACTGTTATAAAGAGCCATCCTGTTTTATGCTTTTCATCTTACTTCCCTTCAGAAAGGGGTGTCACTTTCCCCTAATAATGTATAACTTTTTTTTTTTAACTAGTCATTCTACATGTCATTGTATCGTGTATTCTTCAGGATCTACTGATTGCTTGCAGCCCTTTGTTCTTAACTTGTTTCTCTTCACAATTTCTTAATTGGATGCCTCATACATGCAACTAGACAAATCTTTGCCCCTTTGAAGGTCATATAGGCAAAGCAATTTAACTGACAGATATTTGCTAATTGCTACATATTTATTCTAGTTCTGTTCAGGGTTAAGTTATGCAGAAAAAAACTCACACTGGTCAGAGCAAACTCCTTATGAAGTTGTGTCATGGCTTTCCGCAGGCATCAATATCTGAAAAGCCTTTTGAATGGTTTTGAGAAGTAGTAGCTTTTGTTGTACTGTTACAAAGGTGTCTACCTGCTGAACTGCTTCAGCTATCTTCTGTTGAGGGCTCATTCTAACTGATTGTTTAGGTTCACCCAGGCACACATTCAATCATGTTGCTTAATCTCCACTTCCAGAAAGTTGATAAAGGAGGTCATTTTAACCTTCTTTTGCCCCCAAATTTACAGCAAATTTGAAAAATTATACTGAGTATTCAGAGACTATTGAATTTTATTTTCTTTTTTTTTTCTGAGTTCTTACTCATCTCAGTAATGTTACTCACAGGTAGTGAAGATGTCCATCAGACTGTCAGGTGTTGATCGGCCTACAGGAAAAGAACTAAATATAAATAGTAGGAGGATATATTTCCTATGGTATGACTTCCCAATTAAGACTTACTTCTTCATGAATGAATAACACTTAGTTTTGTATATAATGTAGTATCTAACAATATCATTAAGTCTGGCTATGACATATTATGCAGCAGCTACAATGAAATCTTTAATCTTATTTTGAATGACTACATGACGAGGTTATTGACATGGAAAATAAACACAAAGTATTCAGTTGAGAAATAAGACACCAACACCTAACTGCTACATTCAGCATCTAAGTTCACAGTCAGACCCCCAAACAAACATCCATTATGAAGCCTAAATACCCAATGAACATGAAAATACCACCGTGAATACAGGCTTTACAGTCACTGGGAGCATATAGAATTTCCAAAGTCTCAAAAATACCAGGCAGCTTGATGCCAATTTTAAGCTTACATTCCAGCACCATTCACAGACAAAACTCTTCTTTTTCCTAATTCATGTATGGCGTTTGAGCCTGTATAGGTACTTTGAGCAACTTTATGCTTTCTAGCATGTGAGACTCCAGGACTTGCCTCTCTCAACTAAACGCTCTAAACTACAGGCTATAGAATCATCTGATTCAATATAAGTAGATAAGCATTTTGTGTTGACAATTTTACCAAAGGGAGTGAAGAACATGTCTGTTTTTCCTTTCTAAATTTGAGTATAAGGAAATTGGATGTCAAAAATGTCCTTGATAAAGTCCATTTGACTCAATGAGATTACTTTTTTTAAAATTAATTTTTGCTTACAAAGCTGGAAGAAGCTTATATATCTTATATCCCATCATAACCTACTTTTCCATTGAACAGTTAAATTGACCTTCAAATTTAAGCATCTTTTTAAACTTAAAATGCTCCTACATGCCTAGTATACACTGACATCCCTTGACAATTTTTTTGGGCTGCAGAAACAAAGTAAATTAATAATCCAATATGACTGTTTTTCAGACTTGTGGGAGAAACATTCTGTTCTAGGTAAGTGGCAAAGTGCTGCAATATCACAGTGGGAGTCCCTCGGGACTAAAATAATACAACTCAAGTGTCAAAATGAAATAGGTTTGATACTTGAATGAAAACATTATCTATATTTTGTCTTGTCATCAAAGAGAAAAAGAAACATGCAGCCCACCAAATTGTAAAAGGATCTTTTGTATGAGGTGTTCATGGCAAAGTATTGGCAACAGGGGGCTTCAGGGGTGGCCTTTGAGAGAGGAGGCCAGGGGCTGCCCCATGCCAGTTACAGCTGGTTCCAGCCACAGTACACAGCTGGGCCTGTCAGCCAAGCTGGTGGCACCTCTGTGAATGTACTTAAGAAAGGACAAAACTACCACCCAGACAGAGGAGGAGGGAAAAGAAGACAGTGAGAAACAGTGGTGTGAACATAAAGATCAGAGGAGGAGGTGCTGCAGGTGCCAGAGCAAGTGCTTCCCTGCAGCCCATGGAGAGGACCAGAGTGAAGCAAATATCCACGTTGCAGCCCATGGAGGATCTCATTCCAGAAGAGGTGGACATTTCCTGAAGGATCTGCATTCTGTGGAAGGTCCATGCAGAAGCAGTCTTATCCTGAAACACTGTATTCTGTGGGATAGACTCCATGCTGGAGCAGGGGAAAAGGGTGAGGAGGAAGGAGCAGCAGAGAGGAACTGTTGTGTACGACCACAGCCTCCCATATTCCATCCCCCCTCCATGCTGTTCAAGGTAGGGAAGTGAGTAAGGAGTTCAGGGGGAAACCAGCTGAATCTGGAAAAAGAGGAGTGTGTGGGTAAGGTAAATTTTTGTTTTAGTTTTTTTTTGTCTTTGTTTCTCAGTACCTGATTCTGTTTTGTCAATAAATACAATTAATTTTTTCCCTCATCAAGTCTGTTTTGCCCATGACAGTAATTGGTAAGGGATCTCACTTTCTTTATCTCTACCTATGAGCTTTCTCATCCAATTTTTACCCCCATCCTGATGAGGAGAGTGAGTGAGAGAATTACTGACTGGGCATCTGGCTACTGGACAAGTGTAACTCTGCCACAACTTTCTAAGCAACAAGCTATGACTCAAGTTAGATCGAAGAGATCTGTGTGTGAAGAAGAGGGAATTTACTAATGTTATGTGCCAGGGCTAACTCTTCATTGAAAACGTACCAGAGAAGAAAGTAACGCTGTCAGGAAAAAAGAGAGAAACAAAGCCTTATTCTCCTAGAAGGATACAAAACAATGGAAAGATACAGAATCATTCTTGGTGAAGGGTATAATAAAACCTTTTAAATGCAGGCTGTTGTATAACGAACTGAATTCATCCCATTAGCTCAGAAAGACAAATTTACTGAGCTGGATAATTTAAAATAACTTTTAAAGCTTTGTGTACATGTTTGTTTTCTCATTTCAGTTATTTGAAAAATCAGATTTTATTGCTACTCAAAGCTGGTAGATGGCATGAGCACTGATAGCACTGAACATTTGTTTCATTGTAAGGAATCCTCTGAGGAAACACCACACACAAGAATCCATGGGGTTTTTTGTTTGTTTGTTTGTTTTAAGTAAGAGCAGGTCACTATGGGCACCAGAAGTTCTGCTATTTTCTACCCTAGTTCTAGACATAGGGTAATAATATTTCTGCTACAGTCCTATTCTAAAAGGAGCAAAGTACTTTCATTATCATCTATTCTTTCTAGCCTTACATAAAAGTACTTCTGCAATCTGAACAATAGTTACTTCAGCAGGTGTTCATTGCTCGTTCATAATTTTTTTTCTTTCATTTCCCTTCAGGGACTATGGCCACTAGTACTTACTGCACCACAGGGTACATTATAAACAAAAGCCGCCCACAATGACAAACTGCTAAATGAGAACTAAGAGAATCTTTTCAAGAAAGAATTACAGCTTGTGTTATACTTTATGCAGCATTCTAGTGGAAATATCCATATATGCACATACTTAGAGTGCGCAGGCTTTATGTTAATAGAAGTGCTTTTGCACATGAAATTTGAAGAGGGAGGGAAATGAAGGAAATAGAGAATACAAGCAATGAAGCTTGAATCTGTAGGGATTTTGGGGCTGGTTGGAGGAGGATGAGGCTTTGATTCCCTCTCTTTTCCTGACAGCATTACTTTTTCTTCTGGTACATTTTCAATGAAGAGTTAGCCCTGGCACGTGTGTTTATAACTGAAATGTTATCTGCTATTGTCAATTATTAACTAGTAGCATATATTAATTCTGCCTAGGGCATATTTTCATACTATCTTCTTGAGAATCCTTAGTTTGTACTTTTTCAACATTTATAAAATCTAGCTACTTTGCTAGTAGAAACAGATCAGAGGTTGTATAGCTTTCATAATGTTGTGGGGCAACTGAAAAATGTTAACAACCTTTGTTTATTCTGCAAAGTGTGTTAACTGCTACTTGGCATCATGGATACATGGTGGGATGGTTTTTATGACTGCAGCATTGGAATGGAGGCATATAAGCTCTGTAGGAGGAAGGACAGGCAGTGGAAAAAAGGAGAGAGTGTTGCCCTCTATGTCAATGATCAGCTGGAGCTCAAACCACGCGGAGCTCCAGATGGAGATGGAGGAGGAGCTGACAGAGACCTTATGGATCAGGATTAAAGGGAGGGCAGGGACAGGTGACATTACAGTGGGGGTTTGCTGCAGGCCACCTGACCAGGAGAACTGAGTGTATGAGGCCCTCTGTAGACAGGCAGAAGCAGCCTCACAGTCACAAGCCCTAGTCCTCATGGGGAACTTCAACCACCCCAATATCTATTGGAAGGACAGCACAGCAGGCCATAAGCAATCCAGGAGGTTCCTGGGATGTGAGGATAATAACTTCCTCCTGCAACTGATAGAGGAGTCAGCGAGGAGACATGCTATGCTGGACCTATTTCTCACCAACAAGGAGGGGGTGATAGGGAATGTGGAGCTGAAGGGCAGCCTTGGCTGCAGTGACCATGAGATGGTGGAGTTCAAAATCCTTAAGGCAGGGAGGAGGATGTGCAGCAAGCTCACTAGCGAGGCCAACAAAAGAGCAAGTTTTGGCCTCTTCAAATATCTGCTTGGCAAAGTACCATGGGATAAATCCTTGGAGGGAAGAAGGGTGCAAGAAAGCTGGTTAATATTCAAGGATCATCTCCTCCAAGCTCAGGAGCAGTGAATCCCAACAAAGAAGAAGTTGAGCAAAAATACCAGACATTCTGAACGTACAAACAAGAAGCTCCTGGATCAACTGAAAAACAAAAAGGAAGCCTATAGAGGTGGAAGCAAGGACAAGTAGCCCAGGAAGATTAGAGAGATTGTCTGAGAGGCAGGGATCAGGTAAGGCAGGCTAAAACCCTGATATAATTAAATCTGGCCAAGGACGTCAAGGGCAACAAAAAAAAAAAAGCTTATATAGATATGTTGAGGATGAAAGGAAGACGATGGAGAATGTGAGCACTCTTCGGAAGGAAAAAGGAAATCTGGTTATCTGGGATATGGAAAAGGCTATGGTACTCAATGGTTTGGGTTTTTTGCCTCAGTCTTTGCCAGTGAGGGCTCTAGCTACATTGCCTGAGTTGTAGAAGGTAAAAGCAGGGACTGGGAGAATGAAGAACTGCCCACTGTAACAGAGGAGCAGTTTCGGGACCACCTAAGCAACATGAAGGTGCAGAAGTCTGTGGGACCTGATGAAATACACCCAGAGGTACTGAAGGAACTGGTGGATGAAGTTGCCAAGCCACTGGCCATCATAGTTGAGAAGTCATGGCAGGCTGGTGAGCTTGCCACTGACTGGAAAAGGGGAAACATAAACTCCATTTTTGAAAAGGAAAACAAGGAAGACCCAGGCAACAATAGACCAGTCAGTCTCACCTCTGTGCCTGGCAAGATCATGGAGCAGATCCTCCTGGAAACCATGCTAAGGCACATGGAAAATAAGGAGGTGATTGGTGACAGCCAACATGGCTTCACTAAGGATAGATTATGCCTGACCAATTTGATGGACTTCTATGATGGGGTTACAGCATTGGTGGACAAGGGATGACCAACTGATGTCATCTACCTGGACTTGCGCAAGGCATTTGACACTGTCCCACATGACATCCTTCTCTCTAAACTGGAGACATGTGGATTTGATGGATTGACCACTTGGTGGATAAGGAATTAGCTGGATGTCTGCACCCAAAGAGTTGTGGTCAATGGCTCGATGTTCAAGTGGAGACCAGTGATGAGTCTCCTCAACCTCAGGGGTTGGTACTGGGACTAACTCTGTTTAACATCTTTGCTGGGACATGGACAGTGCAATTGAGTGCATCCTCAGCAAGTTCGCTGATGACACCAATCTATGTGGTGCGGTAAACACACTGGAGGGAAAGGATGCCATCCAGAGAAACCTTGACAGCCTGAAGAGGTGGGCCGATGCAAAGCTCATGAATTTCAACAAGGCCAAGAGCGAGGTCCTGCACATAGTTTGGGGTAAGCCCAAACACCAATACACGCTGGGTGGAAAATGGATTGTGAAAAGCTCTGAAGAGAAGGAATTGAGAATACTAGTGGATGAGAAGCTCAACATGAGCTGGCAAGGTGTGCTTACAGCCCAGAAAGCCAAACACATCCTAGGCTGCATTAAAAGAAGGGTGGCCAGCAGGTTGAGGGAGGTGATTCTGCCCCTCTACTCTGCTCTGGTGAGACCCCACCTGGAGTACTGTGTCCAGTCTGGAGCCCCCAACATAAGAAGGATACGGACCAGTTGGAAAGGGTCCAGAGGAGGGCCATGAAGATGATCAGAGGGCTGGAGCACCTCTCCTCTGACAACAGAATGAGCCCAACTGGCCTGTTCAGCCTGGAGAAGAGGAGGCTTCAGGGAGACCTTATTGTGGCCTTCCAGTATATAAAGTGGGCTTATAAGAAAGATGGGGAGAAACTCTTTAACAGAGCTTGTTGTGAAAGGACAAGGGGTAATGTTTTCACAATAGATGGAGGTAAGTTCAGACTAGACATCAGGAAAGAATTTTACAACACTGGAACAGGTTGCCCAGAGAGGTGGCAGATGCCCCGTCCCTGGAAACATTCACGGCCAGCTTAAATGGGGCTGTGAGCAACCTGATCTGGTTCAAGATGTCCCTGCTCCTTGCAGGTGTGTTGGACTAGATGACTTTTAAAAGTCTCTTCCAACCCTAACTATTCTATGATTTCAGACTATGGATCTTCATCAACAGGTGAGGATGTTCCAAAATTTCTGAGTTAATAATTTTGGCCCAGGAAGGATTTGGAAGAAGAACTTGATCTGTTGGAGTGGGTCCAGAGGAGGGCCACAAAGGTGATCAGAGGGCTGGAGCACCTCTCCAATGAGGATAGACTGAGAGAGTTGGGGCTGTTCAACCTGGAGAAGAGAAGGCTCCAGGGAGACCTTCTTGGGGGCCTATTTTAATAGAATGAGGGGTAATGGCTTTAAAATAGAGGGAGGTAGATTCAGACTTGATATAGGGAAAAGTTTTTTACAATGAGGGTAATGAAACACTGGAACATGTTGCCCAGAGAAGTGGCAGATGCCCTATCCCTGGAAACATTCAAGGCCAGGTTGGACAGCGCTCTGAGCAACCTGATCTAGCTGAAGATGTCCCTGCTCTTTGCAGGGGGGTTGGAATATATGACCTTTAAAGGTCACTTCCAGTGCTAACTATTTTATGATTCCAAGTTAAATTTCAAAGGACTTAATTGAGATCAAAGCAGTGAATGATAAATACCAAACTTAAATATGATTCATTTTTTTTTTTGCTGCTTCTTAACAGAACTTGGAATTCAATTCAGCTGAACTTCAGTATGAAATCCCTAGGAATTTCTCTTTCAGAATTTCAAGTTTTGTCCAGCTATGCTTTTTTATTGCTAGTGTCCAAATTCTGTGACACTAGCCTCAATTTACACAGCTTATAAACTAACTCAGCTGTGATGTCTAAACCTGTTACATGTACAGATGCATGAAAGCTTTGGAGTTAAAACTGAAACCAATCGGAAGTCCATAATTGAAAAGCCAGTTTTCTGAGATTCAAAGCAATCTCTTGCCTAAAACTGCAACTGTTTTGACTTACAGAGTTTTTTCATGAGAAATCATATTTTTTTAATATATACACATTACTATCACTTATTTTACTGCACCCCCATGCAGCTGCATATTTTTCTGAGTACGCATAATTTTATTTGCCATAATAATGGCACTTCTTCAGTAAAATGATGAGTTTTCTTTCCTTGGTGCCCAAACACAGTGAAAACAAAAATTCTCAGCCCCCTAAAAGGCTACTTCTTCCAATTTGATCAACAATCAATCTACATGAATAATTCAGTTTGTAACTAAATACCGGGTGAAAAGTTCGAGCAGGGAATAGCTGGTAGTCTGTTCCCTAACAGAGCGAAAGTTTTCTGCACTTGTACAGTATTGTTATAAAGGTTAGATTTTCCACTCAGTTTGTTATATGAATGTTGAAAATTCATTTTAAGCTAATGGGATGCAAAGTGGTCTCACTAGGAACTGCAGTTTTCACTCATGTAGATTTGCAATCTCATTTACTTGTGTAGACTCACTAATTTGATTGTAATCATGTTACTTATCTTTTAATGTTGTGTGTGGCAGATGTACATCAGAAATGACATACAGGTGGGACTATCATATATTAAATCAATTTAATCACATTTAAATATTTCAAGGTTTGGTCCTTGTACAATGCTGGTTCTTAAACAGGCAAACTAAAAAAAAAAAACCAACATAACAAAGTCATAGTTACATACCTATCTCTAAGTTAAAATATTTTATACTTATAATGGACCTTAAAATAATTATTGCCCACAATTAAGAAACCTCAGCCTGCTGTTTGATTATTTTAAGTGATAGAAGAATTTTAATGCTTTTTGAGGCAAATATGTATTTTCTCCCTATTCAAGAGGAAATTAGTCTTTGTTAAATTCATATTTATAATTCGATATTTCATCTTAATAGAGATATTAATATGGTCTCTTAGACACATATTCACGATGCCTAATCAGATTTCATCTTGTTTGTTTACAGGCCAGGGAAACTTAGACTTGGATTAAGAATCCAGGAAAATTATTTAATGCCTTCCATGATTTCAGATATAGCTTAATTTCCTGTAGCATTGTCATTTGTGGTGATGGCACTCCAGAAGGCGGGGGTTCTTCCAGTGGCAGTAAGGTTGTTGCTACTTCATATCAAGGGGTTCTTCTAGTGGCAGTAACACTGGTAGTACTTCAGGTGATATCATCCCTACCTTGTCCATCAGTCTCTTCTCCACTATCAATCTTTATGACGTTTACTGGGAGCATCTTATTACTGCCACTAAAATCTCTCATGTCTGGGCCTATATCTTCAGAATAATGCTCTGACAACTTATGTAGCTTAACCATGTACTTAAGGACACTGAGCAAGAAATATTTTATTAAAAAATACATACATAATAATATGATATTATGCAAAAAAGAAATTAGATATCCTCTCCAAAAATTAATACATAAATTCAAAATAGCATGCATACAACTTGTGTAGATAAGTCACTTTTAGCATATCTAAATCTAAAAGATTTTATATGCCATTTTCTACATATAATATTAGAGAGTTGCCAAATTTGACATCAACAGAGCAAGGCTGCCACAGCTTCATGCCCCTGGGTCCAACCAGTGGCCTGTCTTCCCAGTAGGCACACACATAAAAACACGTATACAATACATGTTCACTTGTATACATGCCATCCACACTGATCAATGCATACAGGCACGTACAGCACTTGCACAAACACAAACAACACCAACAGCCTCATCCTACTCCTTTTTCTGTCTGATAAGGGTAAAGATCTGATAGTGGGAATAGATACAAATATATAATGTTCAAGCCTCAAGCAGTTGAGATCAGACACTCAGTCTGCCCAATTACTGCCCCTGGGTCCCAGTCTCCCAAGTTCATGGCACCTGGGCATGACACCTCCAAGGCCACAACCCTACTCCAGCTACTGATATTCAGACCTACACACACATACACACTATGTATCCCTTCAGTGAGCGTTACTAGATGCCCTAGTGCTGAATCCTCCCTCCCCTCAGTTGTCCTCTGCATAGATATTTATACACATAAACAGGTCTCCCGATCAACCTTCAGAGCCCACATTCTCTCCAGCAGTTGACTGGTCCCTCCAGTAGCCAGCTCCTCCAGCTACCTCAGCCACACTCACACAGGCATGCATATCTGGTCCCAACTACTCACCAGCTAGTCTGACTTGATATTCACCAGTGATCATGCACTGACTTATGTACCCACAGTCATCATCACTGCTTGTGACTCAGAAAAAAAAGACTCTCTGGTATTTCACTCACTGGCATTTAGACCTTCCATACACATACATGCACACACAAGAAAAGCCCCCAGGAAAATAGTTAGAAATTGAATTTAATGAAAAGATGGGACAAACTATGGTGATGGAATGTAGGTCACGGCCAAGTAAGTGCACTGATCAAGCAACCAGCCTCTCCTGTCCTTTCTTCCCTCTAGAGCACAAGTCTTATGAGGAGTGGCTGAGGGAACTGGGTTAGTTTGGTCAGGAGAAAAGGAGGTTCAGGGAGACCTTATTGCTCTCTACAACTACTTGAAAGGAAGTTGTAGCGTGGTCAGTATCATTTTCTTCTCCCAGGTAGCAAGTGATAGGACAAGAGGAAATGGCCTCAAGTTGCACCAGGGGAGGTTTAGGTTGGATATTAGGAAAAACTTCTTTACCAAAAGGATTATCAAACACTGGAACAGGCTCCTCAAGGAGGTGGTTGAGCCACCATTGCTGAAGATATTTAAAAGATATGTAGATATGGCACTAAGGGACATGGTTTAGTGATGGACTTGGTAGTGTTAGGTTAATGGTTGGACTCGATGTTCTTAGGATCTTTAAAAAAAAAATAATATTATATGATTCTATTTTTCCATGCTTGCTACTCCTCAAAACACTGCAAAGACCCTTTGCTCTCCTTTAGTCCTTCTTTAAACATCCTATTGTCTTGTACAATCCCCAAAACTGCTTCTCCTGCATCTAATAACAAGTCTCACACTCCTGTAGGCAGTAACTCTCCTCAATCCACAAGGTGAATGAGAGCTGCTCCCCTTGACTTATCTGATGATAAGCTATACCATGAAATGACAAACTAAATACTTGACTGTGGCTGTCCATCACCAGATGAAAATGAACACTGAATCCATCTATTTGTAACTTGTCTCAGAATCTTGGCAAAGGTATCTTAAACAAGCATTTGATTACTGTGCTTAGAGTTCTCTGTGACCATTAGGTATACTTTTCCTACTGAGTCCAGCTTTCAAATTGTTTATATAAGAACAGATATTTTAATCACCTTCTTGGAGTAAAGCTGCACAGATCTTGCAATGACAACTTCATGTTCCTCTTTGCCCTCTTTCTGCCTCTTCCTTATCCTGATACTATTGGTGAGATCAAAGTCCTACAGCAATGAAGAAACGTCAAGCTTAGTAGAAGAGTCACAAGATTATGTGCTTTTATCTAAATTTTCATGTTGCAACAAGAGAAATCATACTATATTATTTATTAATAATCGAAACTAATATAAAGGAACATTCATCCAGAAAAGATAAGTAAATAAAAATACAGATTCAATCAGAAATTTAAGGATTTATATACAGAGCAACTTAGAAAGCAACTTTGATTAACCTAGGTCTATATTGCAAGCTAAAGTTAGCATAGTTATGTCAGTCAAACAGATTGTAGACAGACATCTTGCTACAATTGATATACAGATGGAAGACCCTTGTTACAGTTATGCCCTCCAGCTGCTCATTATTACCCTTTTGCCAGCAGAACTGGGAGGGCAGTAACCTTCAGCAGAGTGGTTCCTGTGATTGATCCCTCATCCTCTTCAGGCGAAATCACCCAGGTAAGCACAAGCAATTTTAATAGTTGGCTTGAGGCTAAGGACAGATATCCTCTTTCAGATCTAGCTGTGCTGATGGTTGTTGTTCGTAGTCCTCTCTGTGCTGGAGTCTATGCCACTCACAATGTCCAATCAAGCTCTAGACATCTCAGGACTATTTCTGAGTCAAGCTAGCTGAGACCTATATACACACTGTTTAAGTTCAGTTGTTAGCCTGATGGTAGTAGATTCTGCAGTAGTCCCTGTTATAAGCATCCTGGTGTGTTTTTCAGTATCACTTGGAAACTTGACTGGATTTTCTCTGAATATGGATTAGGCAGAACTTGCCAGAAACACTTCAGCGGCTGAGCTGTGGAAAGGAGACAGCTCCAGCCAGTGAAACAACGGTAGGTAACTGCCACTTGCTATATCAGCACCTGCAGAGGTGTCTGTTTATAGTTTAGGTAGTTAAAAGAGGCAAGAGATGTGATCCTTGATTGATATCATTTTGTTCACAAATGAAGAGGTTATGCAGACACTGTTATAAAGCTGCACTAATTCTGTTTGAGCAGTATATTAAAATGACATTCTATGTACAAAGGATGCTTTTTCATCCACTTTAGTATCATGCTGTCGGTAAAATACTGGATATTGATTCAGATCTCGGGTTCCAAATGTATTGCCCAAACAAATGCCCTAGCTAAAAGAAAACTGCAGTAAAAGCAATATATAAGACACTTTTACTTAGGTTCTATCAGCTGGTATTAAACCTGGGCTTTATCTAATTTAGCACAATTAAATGTGAGTATGTTACGCAAGTATTGCTGAACTTGCCTATTCAAAACACAAATCATCCCTCCTACTAAAATCAAGACTTTTCAGAATATTAGAAACAAAGATTCAGCTTGTTGCACTCTTAAACAGAGGAAAATTTTTTTATGGCTAAATCTAACCTCTATATTATTAAATACAAAAAGACATCTTGGAAAGGAAAAACTGTATTTTAATATTTGTGACACACTGAACACAAATATTTTGTTAGAACTCAGTGTATTATAAATGCATTAGCTATAAATATTGTGTTCATTTTGTAACTGTGTTAAAACTACTGCTAGGCAGCAGCATTACCTTGATCTGAAGGGATTTAGCAAAACAGACCTCTTACTCGGGCCTCTTCCAGCCACGCAATAAGGAGGAGCTGGGCAGAGGCACAGAGCTCAGCTGCAGTGCACACATGCTAGAAGAGCAGTCCCTTTTGCCAATGTCTTTCAGCCACTGTAGGTTATTTGTTATCACAGTGTGCTTTCTGCATGTGCCAGTGATACAAAAAGACTATGACTCCAGTCAGTGACTCTTGGACTGAAATGAACATAATTCAATAAAATGTACCGAACACTTCTTCAGCAAGGTTCCAAAAAAATGTAAAACACAGTTACATGACCTTAAGTGAGCTAATAAAGAGGCAACATGAATATAGTAGGGAGGTCTTTATAATGATCAAGCAACTTTGTGCTAGGGTTGTTAACAGAAACTTAAGATCATGTCTTCATTGGTAGTTATGGTACTTACATGAGTGAAATCAAGCTGGTATTTGTAGATTAACATGCACTGCAATCACACAGTCATTTTATTGTATGGAAATACTCTAAATTTTTAAGTTTGCCCTGCAGTGGCATTAACTCTAGTTTTATTGTTGCTTATGTCCCATTTAAAATATAAACCTAAACTAAATAAATGTTAATGTTTATTAACATTAATGCCTTTCTCCAATAACTCCAAGAATCATAAGTGGAGTAATGGCAGTAAATGAATGTCCCTGATCAGACACTGGAACAGGCTGCCCAAGGAAGTGGTTGGGTCACCACCCCTGAAAGTGTTCAAAAAAACATGTAGAAGTAGCAATCCAGGACATGGTTTAGAAGGCATGGTGGTGTTAGGTTGACGGTTGGACTTGATGACCTTGGAGGTCTCTTCCAACCTTAAGATTCTATGATTCTATGACAGAAAGCTGAAAAGTTTACTGAGATACTTAGTTCCATATACAATTTCTAGTTTAATAAGTGGCAGATTAACTTTTACCTTGATTATTACAAGTTCTCTTTTAGTCTCTGTGATGCTAATCTTAGCTCTTTAATCTATTGCAATCACAGCTGCTAAAATTATCTTTCTCAACTCTAATTACTTCTGTTACACGTCAATGAAGAGTCCAGGTACTGATGCAGTCTTCCACAGTGCATTAGACAGAAGATCTTCATCTTCTTCAAGACCTTATACAATTTAGACTTAATTTTGTTTTATGATCCCTCTTAATCTCTTCTCTGTATTGCTGCAGATTAAGGTCTTAATGTTCTGTTCTCTCTCCAAATTCTACTTCAGATTTTAATGCTAATCTATTTGCATGCAGTATACTCCCTGTTCCAAATTTTTTTTATTCAACACTTTTAAAAAAAGATAAATTGTTATCTTAAGTTATTACTAATTATAACAATAAGAGAACAGGGAGGAATAAAAAGCAGTGTGGTAAAGGTTCAGGTTACTATTTCTTAAGTTTCTCCTGCTCTTATTGAGAATATAGCACTGCCACATTTTGTACAGTAAAAACGTTCACTGATAATTATTAATAAATATTGCTAATTAAAAATAATTGATAGTACTATGCCTACTCCTAATTATCTTATTCATTAAATATTCTCAATAAAGCCTTTATTTAGCAAAATGTTTTTCTGATTTAACATGAAAGAGAAACTGATAAACCAAAATAGATACTTCAGGTTATGTTCCTAAAACCTTATTTAGCTATGTACACTAATGACCTGGTTTTCATAACAACTGGGTGTTCAGAGTCTTTCGCTGGAGTTGCTACATGCAGGAAATGAGCCTTCCAAATGGAGAGCCAAAACCACTTCATCTCCTCTCTGAAACTATTTTTTTTTTGTGCATTATATACATGCAGTAGCGTTAATTGGCTTGCTTATCTGTTTACCCTCTTTGCAGCCCTCAGTACAAAATATCTCTTGGAACATATTTCAACATTCATTAATTCTGACAATTTATCATCACTACCTCATAGTTAGTGTGTCAGTGACAACAGGTCTCACAGAGAACTTCTAAATGATGTCCCCTGGGATGACATTCTGTGGCATACTCAACCTTACTGGTAAGGTCAGTGACACAGATTTGCTTTCAACAATGTAATCCAGGCCAAGAGTGACAGCCAGACTATTCAGTGTGACAGAATGAGGAAGGTTTGAAAAGGCTTTTCATTTGTAAATGACAGAAACAAGACATACTGGGAATTCCAAACTTTGCCCAGCTAGAAGCATCTTTGAATAGAATGGATCACTACTTGGACTGGTTTAGGATGTAGAAGGTGAGATGCTAGTGTTTTGGCTCCATCACTCCCAGTATAACTAAGTAGAAAGGTATTCTTGCAGAAATTTTTGATGCCTTGCCTATGATTCTGATGTTAATCTATGTATTTATAATCCTTCTGTAGGGAAACATTGCTTGCCTTTGACAATCTTTCCAATAGTTTATTTCCTACCTTCCTCTTTTAATGCTTCTTTAAGCCCCATTTGATATTAAAATTACAATATCTTCTTTCCGTTGCAAACTTCCTGAAACAGCATATCCACATGTTTAGGTATCAAATCCTTAAATCACGTGAAGAAAATACAGAACAAATTAATTCATCAGGTGGAAGTTTTCCACATGCTGAAATAACTAGAATTATCTTATTTGTTTACATCGACATGGATAGTCTTGTGATACACTGGTGAGAATTTACAAATCAAAAACTAATTGGCTTAAAGATTACTTTAAAAAACCTCAAAACATAGAGACTACAGGGTCAGTTACTAGATCAAAATAGTTTGTGGCCTCCTAGGACTTGTTCCTCAATACAGACCCCAATAAAGCTGAAGGAAGACAGGGGTCAAACTTTGTTTTGTTTATAATTTTCACTTTCATATAGTTGAGATGGCTATTATCAACTGTATGTTTAGAGACTAAGGTAAAATTTAGGCAAATATTAATAGTCAATTCTGTCTTATTTTGGCACATTCATGTTACAAATGGCCAGTAAAATGTTTTGTACCTCGGCCCATGGTCTTTCGTGTCCACTGTATTTCACCTATGCCTCACTGCTTCTATTATGTGATTGAAAACTCCTCCAAACACATCAAGGAACTCAGAACAACAATGGCAGATGGAAGAAATTAAATTACTCAGGGCAAATGGAGGCCTTGCCCCTGGCATAGCCCCCTCACAGAGCTGTTAGAGGGAAAGCATCAGCCCCAAGGTCCAGGTGTGACACCTTTCACAATGAGTCAGTGGAAAGGCATTATGGATCACTGGGAGGTAACTGCCTACAGAGCTGTGGGAATCATTATGGAATAAGAGGAAGAGCATTTTGGGACTTTACAAGACTTGTTATGGGATATTTAGGGGAGGAACCAAAGGCAGAAATTGGAATAGATCAAGATGTTTTGAGAAGGAACAAGAATGGGAAGTGGATGGAAAGAGGAAGGGGCTGCTTGGTATGCTTGTCTAACTGTCCCCTCCACCTGGTCAGCGAAGTCTGTCCTGCCTTGTAATGAACTAAATTGCTAACTATTTTCCTGGATGAAGGACTCTTTTATGTGTGTGTATTTATGTGCATAGGACGTCTAAGTGCCAGCAAACAGAGTGAAGATCAAAGATCATAGGTAGGAGACATGTATAGGTACACGTACCACCAGCTAAAGTGGGGTTGCAGACCTCAGTGGCTTGTCCATTTGGCTACTAGATACACTAAATATCTAAGACCAGCTTCTGGAGGGATCCATATTGTATATACGTACACACATACTTCCACTTCTGCCTGATGAGTCAGACTGGGGAAGAGGGTGAGACTGTTGGAGCTGTTGGTAGGAGTGCTCTGTTGTCTCTGTGTGTTGATTCATGTGTCCTGTTGTGTGCATAGGCATGTCTGTGTTGTGTCTATGTGTACGTGTGTATCTACTGAGGACTCAGACTCATTGCTAGCTGGACCTAGGAACAGAGCTGCAGCAGCCTCACTCTATTGGGCTATCAGATTCGGCAGCTCCTAAAAATTCCTACTTTAGTTCTTCTTGTCCTTGTCATTGCTGTGGACTTACAGGTTCTTTTGTTCAGCAGCAGAGGTAGTACTGGCTTTATCTGACAGAATTAAGGCCTATTCAGATCCTACCTAAGAGAAAAAATCTTGTCTCACCCTTGCTTTAATTGCATAGATGATGAATATCAACAAAATTATGTAAGAGCTGCAAATTTGGCTTCAAAATCATGTTCAAAATACATAAAAGTATGTACTTTATGTAAAGCCTCCAGCTTTCAAGAAAACCTAAAAAAATAAAATTAATTTTAAAAAGCACAAGCCAACCAAAAACCCCAATCCTCGATGTCATCTATGCCGTATATTGAGAAGAAGATTACTTAAATAAACACTTTAATTTGAAAAGGAAGAAAATATGTGGACATGCATATGAACTCTATAAAAAGCATTGAACATATCCCCCGATGTAACATGAGCTCTCTTTAAACAGTCACTGAGTAAGAAATCTTAGTAATAATGTGTTCCTTTTTACCACAATAATCTCAGTTATGAAGCTTTTTAAGCAAAACAGTAATGACTACTCTGTAATTAAAAAGAATGCAAGGAAATTATTCTTTCAACATTGAAACAAATTACTTCCTTGCTTGCCATTCTGAATTTAGCAATTAAGATTTTACCAATGCAAATGGAAGAGAAATAATAGCAAAGGATTTACACAATTGTGGTAAAGAAGCAGAATATTTTGCTTTTCATGCTAAGGTCATCACAAGCATGATGTTCATGCGAGGAAATTTGGCCATGATGGAAAATCAATATATTATTATATATTTGTTATGTTTTCAAACATCAATATTATCTTATCACTGCAATAAAAGTAATAGAAAGAGCTACATTCAGCAGAGTATGTAGATATTTACAGATCAAATTTACCTTTTAGACATTATTGCCTTGCCTAAAATCCTGTGTCAGGTGGTTAGGTTCCTCAATGAGATGAAAGCAAGGTACCTCAAAATGATAATAATTACCTTCACAATTATAATAACAACGCAAATAATAATTATTTACTTTCCCAGAATCTTACTTAGAAGTGGATCATGGAGAACACTACAGAACACTAGGAAATCACACCTCTCCTCAGGTCTCGTGACATATCTTAATCTCTCAGAGAAGCAATGTCTGTGCTAACTGACTAACTACACAATAAATGCACTAACTTAGGATAGCTCAAAACACTAGCAACGTTTAAAAGATTTCAAGGAAACATTTGCCACATTGATGCAAATAAAGTAGGCAAAAGATCTGTTCTAGCTACTTACAGAGCAGAGACAGCTTAGTAAGCAAGTCCTTACTCCTGTCAGCTGCAGTCAGTTCCCATTAGAGACTGGGTAATTGACTGTGGTTGAGTTTCTGTTCTATTTAAGTACAAACTCTACCATGTTAGCTGAAATCACCAAAGGTATTGTAAACTAATGCATTGGGCTTAACCAAGAAAGGGACTAGAAGCATAACGCTGTCATGTACAGTTTAGTTAGTTGAAGAAGCTGCTCCTTTTTCACTGCTTTTTGGACTGTAACTGCCAACTCTGACATCAGAGATAGACCTAGTGCATGCAAATACATCAGCCATGGATTCAAATTTGACTTGCAAACCAATTAATACCAGAGATTAATACCAAGGACAGGTCATTTAAAACACAGTTTAGGACTACTCTTAAGCAACTGAATCAGGACAACAGGAAGGTTCCACCCTTTTTTATACCCAGTTTTGTAAACTGAATTTTATAAAGAGGATGGGTGTTTGGTGTTTCAATCCAGTTACTCAAAGGATTTAACAGTGTCTTTCCTTTTAAACTTGGGTGAGGAGAAAAGCAAACCTGCTACTGCCTACTTTTTATGAAATATTTTGGAGGTGTACCAATTTTAGCTTGGATATAGTTATTTTTCTTTATAGCAAATCATATGAGCCTATGTGTTAGATTTTTTGATCAAAACAATACTGATAACACACTAATATTTTAGCTTTTGTTGAACAGTGTTTACACAGCATCAAGGCCTTCTCTGTTTCTCACTCTGGCCCTGCAGTGAATAGATTGGGGGAGTGCGTAATAGCTTGGGAGAGAACACAAGCAGGCAGATGACCTGAACTAAACAAAAAGATATTCCATACTATATAACATCATGTTTGGCAATGAAAGGGAAAAGAGGGGTTTTAGAAGGGTTATCCGTCTTTTACTCAGAAACTTACTGGGCATCAGTCTACCCATGGAAGGTGGGGAGTGATTACCTTTGCATCACTTGTTTTGTTTTCTTCTCTCTTCCACTTACTCTTCACTTATTAAACAACTATTATTATTATTTTGTTTTATCTTGATGCACAAGTTTTCTTACTTTTATTCTTCCTTTCCTCTCCCCTCATTCCTCTTGGGGAGGAGAAGTGAGCAAGGAGCTGTGTGGTGCTTAGCTGCCCACTGGCATTAACCCACAACAGGAGGATAAAACATTCTTTGAGCAACATTCAGTCATGCTCTCATTCTCAAAGAATTCAGATCAGTGTCTTTCTGGGAGATCGTGAGATCTCTGCAAGATTATGATTATCAGGTTATTAGCTAACTATGCAAATTTTTAGTCTCTCTTTTCAATGTTGTGTCATGAGCCAAATCATTTAGATTATTTCCTATCACTGGTAATGATGTCAAATCCTTTCCCTGCATAATGAACAACTTCAAATACAGTATGTCTCATGCCATCAAAAATTACATGTCATGTTCTTGTCATTTGTTCTGTTTCTTGCAACCTACCCTTTTGCTTTGCTATTACAGACCTAAAAAAACAGCTCAGTAAATAGCAAATTATTATGCTATTCAAATGCTCCACTAAATAGCATTAAAATTTGAATATAATTGCCAAGAATATAGTGTAATCTTCAATAATTTTAGTTAATTAAAGGTTTTTCCTTTATTCCAGTAATTATCTGTGAATTTTCTTTTGCTGCTAGTCAGAAAATAAACTTTATTTCAAGTCTGAAAGGTCTATATAATGTAATAACTGTTTAATTTTAATTTTTCCTCTATTATGTACATTCATATTAAATCAGGCAAGTCTTCCCTGTTATTTCTGTTAAGAGATATTGAAGTTAATACACATCAAAGCACTTTTTAGTGGTGGTTCCAAATGACAAAAATGTAAAATCCTGATCCTATGGGATCCATACATGATTTGGTGTCATATTTTCAAATATATTCAAGTGTGCCATTTAGGTACCTGTACAAGATTTCCTAATTAAAAACCTAAATATCTTAAGAGTCTAACTCTCATTGAAAACAAATGAGGGTTTTTTCTTTAACTTAGAGAAAATTAGATTTTTCTTTAATTTTTCCTTAAATGATCTTAAATGCTGTGTGCTTTCATTGTCTCTCAGAATATTCTAATTCTTTATTTCAGACAGATACTTTAATAAGTTTCTAGCTAACGTGTTTTTTATCTGCAACTAAGAATTACCTGAAAAAAAAAAAACAAAAAACCGAGAAACTCTCTTTCCAATAGAGTACATAGCCTTAATCACCATAGATGTCTAGATTCATAATTTTAGTGACTGTATGTCAGTTTGGAAAGAGAATTGATTCATGGTAACTGCAATTCAGATACTTAGCTCTCTTTTGGATTTGCTTTCTGTTTGGTTGGTTGTTCTGTTCTGTTTTGGCTTGGCCTGTTTTTGTAATTATGCCTTAAATGCTTGCTAAATCAAGATTTACTTTAAAACTTATATGCAGAAGTGTAATGGGGCAAAGGAGCCCTTTAAACCCTTAGATGAGCAGCCAATTCCATTTTGAGGGAAAAAAAAATCAGGACAGCTCAGTCATGTGGTCTCTCTACCACCTGGCAGGCTTCAATATACTGTAAAAGATGTTTTTCTTCAAGTAAAGATGATATTTCTAAGTTAGTTGTTTCTAAGTTAGTTTCCTAAAAAGTTAAGTATTGTATAAGTTAAAGACTACTTTCCTTCTGTAGACTGGAAAAAAAAAAAAAGAGATTACTGGTGCATTTCACTCTTTCTCCAGAAGGCAAATCTGCTCATGCTTACTAAGGTGTTTGGTGCTAAAGGAGCTGGGCTACCTGGCAGTAAGTTTAGTGAGGAAAAGCTGAGACGGATTGCACATGCAACAAAATAAGTCTGATAATTAAACTGGGAATTTTACTGTTATTAATACATATATACAATGGACTTCTTCAGTATGATTACTGCATTGGCATAACAACTCAAAAGGTATTTATGTATTTTTGAGTCTGTTATCTTTGCTTTCACTGTTGCACACTTCCTTTACGCTAAAGCAAGGAAGAAGATGACATCTAACTTCTCAAAACTGATATTTCTTCTCCCCTCTCCCCAAAAAAAGTCCAGATCCCTAAATGTTCTGTGTTAACCCAAAAGCTCCGAAGTAGTTTTCTGTTCTCTTCTATGCTCTGATTTGAGTAGATTGGTTCTGATCCACTCAATTTCAGGATCCCAGTAAGGCTTCAGCAAAAATCATACCTAGTACAAATTAATGAATTATTATTATTTTGTTATGTGTCTAGCTAGCTTTTATCTAGTAATCTACTGACTTGAATATGTGCTAAGAAAACAAGTCAGAGTTCTGTGATATCGTCAGAAAAAGAGGATCAAAACCCATTTCACATCTTGCTTAGGATGTAGAGCAAGTAGTTAGATTTTTTTGCCTTCTTTTGAAGTAATAGTTTTGCAGAAAGAAATATAAAACTCCTATGGTAATAAAGCTCAGTTAGAATTCTGTAGTGCAGTGGTTAAATCCCAAAAGCAAAGCCACACAAACAAAAAGAAATTGTTCTGCTGATAAATTATGGTTACTGATGTTGAAGTTGTGCATACAAGCTCCATGTTGAGTAACTCCAGAGAAGATTTGAATGACTTGGTTTATTTAGTTATTTATAGCAAAAACAGAACACAACTGTATTAATATTGTAGTTGCCTGTGTTAAGTCCTAGTAGAAAGTATGGAGACGCATAGATGTTTGAAATAGGAACTACACTGCAAGAAAGGACTTTTCTGACTGCATTTTAGCACTCAAGGAAGTTGGTCCCGGCAGCTGCTCTCTATCACAGAATCAGAGGGAAATATTCAAAGAATCACTTTGTCTGGACACTTCCATATGAACTGCTAATTGTAGTTCTATTTGATCCTTAATGAGAGTATTTTCATAGATATTTGTTAGTTTGTAAAACAGTACACTCATGAAGCTATAAGAGACTCCAGTAAGGATTTTTTTTTTTTTTTTTTTTTTTTCCCCTCCCCAAAGGAAATCCATTTTCTCTCCTGTCCATTATGTAAAAGGAGATGGGAGGTTAATCTATTCTAGTGGGTAGGACAGTTAAGTAAAGAAAGAATGACTGTTATCACTCCTGATGAATATTCAATTCTGCCAGTTTCAATGGAGTAAGTCAGAGCACCTTATTGCAGAACTGTTTCGTGACTGGATACATGTGAAGAAAAAATGGTGTTTAAAATGCAAGACAGGTGCTGCTTATTGGATATCTGCTCTAATAAATTAGAATGTGCCTTAGCACTTGCCTTGAAGGAAATGAAAGCTACTGTAATGATCCTATTTGATATATGGAAAGTCTGTTCCAAAAATTTTCTTCTTCCCTATTAAAATCCAACTTGTTGTGTCTGGTGGGCTAAATGTTTTTATTGACCCAGTCTGTCATATTTTAATTGCATAAATGAAAACTGATTTTTATTATAACAATTTTTCCAGTAGTGTGAGCATTCCCCTTAAACATTTTAAATGTGTTTGTTGGGAGTACCTCCCTAACAGTAGCTCAAAAGCTTAAAGTTGTCAAACAAAGCCACCTAGATTTGTTAAAGATACTTCTTTCATTAGATTTAAATAAAAAAAAAATGCTGCTGATGTTCTTTGCAGTATAGAAATAACAGTTCTATATTAAAATAGTTTCTCAAATTAACAGAGGTACTTAAGCATTTAAAATATGACTACGAAACCCTCCCTTAAAATTGCTTAACTTTCCTAAAGTTGTATTACTTTACTATCTTTACTATTTCAGGTTTTTTTTTTAGCTTCTGAAAATGGCTTAGTCATACAGTAAAAGGTCTCTCAACAGCAACATAGGGTATTTATGTATGTGACTGTAGCTTCGTTTCACAGTGCTTGTTTGATTATCCCCCTCCTGCTTGTCTGATATTCCCCCTCCTGCTTGTCCTGTGCGACTAATCGCTAAGCAAAGGACAAGAGCAATAACTGCTTCCTTAACACTTCCTGCTACACATGTACAGGTGAGGCATCTCGATGCCTTAATGCTACAAAAAGATACTGATCATTAAATTACTACCTGTAATGACTGTTACAGTTGGTTTATGGGTATACTAGACACTCTAGGGAGAAAAGGGTAGTTCTTACACTGGACAAGCAAGTGGCAAACATAACATCTAACTTTCATCCTATCAATAAGATTAAGCAGTGTTGGGTCAGAATAAGAGTGTTTCAGTGAGCAAAGCAGAGAATTAAGCAAGAATAACAAGTTCCATTCCTTCTTCTCAGATAATCTGTTTCCCTGTTGTGAATTTTTAAGCAAATTACCATCTCTGCAGACAGGTTTGAATTTGAATTCAGGAATACTGGTAGACCACAGATACAAATATTTAAAGTTGACCTCCCCATGGTTAAATTAACTAACAGTGCAATTTTCCTTTAATGTTGATGTACACTTGAGTTGCTAGGGTAGAAGAGTATTTAAGTTATGCTCATAGTCTAAAAATGTGTGCTCTTCTACTCTATCTTACTGAAGTAATGCTACATAGAAACATGTTCTTGCTACATACTTAGCAGGTATTAAATGTCTGAGAGTTTATCTAATCTCCAGACTTGAGTGTGGAAATACTTTGGAAAGACATGTGTGACGGACTTGCCTTCCAAAGAAGGTTTAGTCATGTGTTGCTTCTGCTTGAAGATGACTTGCATATTGAGCGACAACAGAAGTTTTGAGGTAACTTGCCATTTTGTGGAAACTTTAAAACAGGTTAATTGATAAAGCGCTCAGTTATTCTTTCAACAGGTCCAAGCCAGTGCTCTCAGGGAAAACATGATTAAATTACCATTGTTCAAATAGATCTGTTTTGGAAAATCAGCATTCTACCATACTGAAATGGAGCTCTTGAGTAACAAGCTTTATGGCCTTCTAGAAAGCTGTCTACCTATAAAAAGCGTAATACCCATAACAGTATTTGAAATACGTAATATCAACCTGTGAACACCTACAGAAGGCTTCTAGTGCAAAAAAGCCATCAAGGTTTATTTATTTAAATATAGTAGGATATTTTTCCCTGATTTTATGTGAAATTAACTACCTTGACTGAATAAGTAATCTTTAAAGAAGCAGAATACTTGGCTATGGTGGAGGTTTTTTTAAATTTTATATGTATGTGTGTGTAAGTGTATAGATACACATATATATTATATATTTATAAATATATATGAGAGCTTGCGTGTGTGTATGTATGTATGTATATGTATTTATATTTAAGTTCTCTAAAGCATATGATCTTGACTTGAGTATGGAAGGTTTTAGTTTAGTGAACACAGATGACCAAAATCATATTATCATGTTAGTCAATTATGTTGTGAGTAAACTGCATAACATTGAATTTTGGCAGGTTTGCAAAACTGAGATGTTAAATGTATGAGTGACAACAGCAAGAGCATGATTGTTTTACAACAGTACATATATGAGAAGAGAATATAACTGAGAATTACTCAGCTAATAAACGGAGATTAATTTCCTGAAAGATAATCACCTCTCATCACAACCTAAGCAGTTGCCGTCTTCAAGTGTAGGCAGTTAGGTACCTCTAGGGATGACTTAGCAATGGTGTCTTATAGCTTTATAAAAATGTCTCAATCCACTGGAGTCTAGATTAGACAATTGATTCTTATTCTTAGTAATTAATACTTAAGATGTATTAGCTTTGAGAACACCGCAGAAATTGCAGCAAGCTTGCTGGTATTAAGTATGCTCCCAGCTAACTTTAGATAGCTTTTTTTTTCTTATCCAGGCAAATTACTTTAAATCTGTAGTCTAAATAGAAGGGTCAGTTGTGGTGGTTCTTTTTTTATCTTCTCACTTGTATACAGTTACTGACATTACTCCAAATGAAAAAAATGAAAGCAGGTGTAACACTCATTTGTCAGTGTCTTAATTTAATGGCAAGGTCACATCCCTAGTAGCTTTAGAAAAATTTTAAAAAATAAACTGCAATGAAATACACACGTGTTGCACTGCTTCTTCAAAGCCAGCATGTTCAGACAAAATAGTCAACTCCAAGAAATAATAACACATGAGACCAAGTAAGGATAAGAGCAGTTCATTGGTTTTGTTTTATTTTTTAGTAGTACATGATTAGCCAGCAATCAGGGAACTGTACATTGAGAATTAATGTGGGTAATACAGCAGACATACCAATAGCTAGACACTTAGAAAACGTTGATAAATGATCACAAATTTGTGAGCACTCTTCCTTAACAAATCCCCCAAACTCTTAATTACATGGACACATTCACACAGTCACATGTGCTCACAGGACAGCTGGATTACAACTAGACCCCATCTTTTGGTACCGTATGGTACCCTACTTGTACTCACCTGTATTGGAGATGTGGATATACCCATGCAGCCTGCTCCCTGCAAGTTGGTAATGCACACACAGATGATGAAGCCCCCCAGGAGGCCAAGTGCCACCCCAGGCCCAAAAAGTGTAGATCCCTATTAATTGTGCCCCATACTGTTAAACTAGGAGCTGGTGTAGACCTCTCACGGCGTCTGATGGTGAAGCAGCTCTGCCCAGCGTGGGCAAAGGCTGTTATGGTCTGAGGAGACTTTTGTCTGCACCAAACCATTTTAAGTGTATTTTTGTCTTTTCACTTATACAATTTTTCATAATTCTTTCGTATCTTTTTTTTCAAGATGACTGACCTTTTGATTGATTTTCTTACCTAAAATTTTCATGATAATTTCCTGACTATTGTTTGATCCAACAGATGAGGAGCGGCTGAGGGAGCTGGGATTGTTCAGTCTGGAGAAGAGGAGGCTCAGGGGAGACCTTATAGCTCTCTATAACTTCCTGAAGGGAGGTTGTGGTGAGCTAGGGGTCAGCCTTTTCTCTCGTGTAGACAGTGATAGAACTAGAAGCAATGGCTTCAAGCTGCGCCAGGGGAGATTCAGGCTGGATATTAGGAAATATTACTTCTCGGAAAGGGTAGTCAGGCACTGGAATGCACTGCCTAGGGAGGTGGTGGAGTCACCGACCATGGGGGTGTTCAAGAAACGTTTGGATGTTGTGTTGAGGGATATGATTTAGCTGAGAAGTATTGGTGATGGTTGGACTGGATGATCTTTTAGGTCTTTTCCAATCATGATAATTCTGTGATTCTGTGATTCTGTGATCTTTGGTGTTATCAGTGTGGTTTGGTTGGTTGTTTTGGAGTTAGGTTTTTTTTGGCAAGTATCCTCTCAAACAACTTTGAGTATTCCACTGACATACACTGTTTACATTCAAATTACTATTTTATCAGATGTTGTTACCTAGACTGTTTTACCAAGAGAAAGCCACTAGGGTTCCTTCATAAAGGTGTAGTGCTTCTAGTTTACATGCCACCATGACATTGTCACAGGAGCAGCCTCAATTCAGGTTGTGTACAAATGCCATGTGTCTTGGTGAAGTATTGAGGTTTGATGACAAAGGACCCTCCAGATCTCTGAAGACAGCTTAAATGACAGAATGACACCATATATCCTATATTCTAGCTGTACATGTACATGTGGCTTCTTTTTTCTGTAGTTACTCACATTCAAATTCTGTTCTTCCAGGTCCTCTAAATAATAACATTTGCTTGTAGCTTGCATCAACACAGCATGAGATGAGGTTTAGTGCTTAGGTTTTTCCATAGGTTGATATAAAAAATGCACAATTTTTAAGGTCATCTTCCAGATGTGTTAGAAGCAGGGAAAATAACACTTAGAAACAGCTATGTCTTCAGCTGTTGAAAGGGTAGATGCTTGGGGATTTGTTTTCTACAGTTAACTTCATGCATAAGTGATTTTTAAATTTTTTTTTTTCAGTATTACACATATTCCATTTCTTCTCTGTGCTTTATGACTGCTATGATTATGAGCCTATGTCGCCTCAGTTTCAACTATTCTTTATTTCTGTTCAAGATATCTGAATTAATTTTACCAGAGTAACATGAAGTAAACATAATAAAGAGGTTTAGGTTATTCTCAAAGATTGATCTGTGGAAAATTTTTCAACGTAGCATATCTCTTGCCCTGCTTATACATCTTCTGGACAGATACTGCATGAAAAGCAAACCTGCAGTATACTTTGAGGAATGAGGGTCTTTGCTGTCTTGAGACAATGTAATCCTGTGCAGTATGGTCCAGCAGTTAGTGGAAGTGTGTGTGCATGTAAAATGTCTGATGGGAATGTACTACTGTAAATTTCTGAGTTATAATTTATCTGGCTAGCAGAATAGTGGTTGTCATGAACTCTAACCTCCAACAAAAGCCTAAGGCTTTGCACAGATATATTTTATTTCAGCTACCTAGACATATTTTAAAATCTAGCCAAAGGGTGAAACTATATGATGTGGCTTGAGCTGAAATCGTATGATGTGGCTTGAACCAAAATCATGCCCCAAATATGTTGAAAGGAAAAAGTCTTTATTCCTATTCTTTCAACTGTGTCTGTCTTTCTCTGCAGTAAGTCAATTCACTTTTGCCAAACTATTGGAGAACTGTCCTTTTGGGTTTCTTAGTAGTTTGGGGATATTTTGGGGGGG
>WHYT01014405.1:42883-75296 GCA_009806455.1 Tetrax tetrax
TTGTGGGGATGGAGGGGTGTGTGTGATTGAACTCATCTGGTACAATTGAGAGTCAAATGTACGTCAGTGGAAAGGGAAGGAGGGAGTATGGGCAAATCTGGCAAATAGATTTAAAGCTGTAAGAGGTGTGAACTTTACCCTACGTTCTCTGAGAAAAAGATAAATCTGCATGTCCATACAGAAAACCAGAGCAATGAAGTCTCAATCCTGAACTGAGAACCTCACGTTCTACTGTAGTACAACACTGTCTAAGCTACAAACATTTTATATTACTGAGCAGTACAAAACCAGGTTATAAGTAAAGAAAAAATAACCCACTATTAGGAATGTGGAAAATTCTGATCAGATACAAAGTCAAGTCTTTAGATAACAAGACTCTTTAAATGCTGGAAGAGGTTGGTCGGAGAGCTTTTGGAATCTCCATCCTTTGGAAATATGCAAAACTTGACTGGTCAAGTTCCTAAGTAATCTCATCTAATTGAGCCACACAGGATCATAGTACTGTGTAAGGCAGCTTTGAACCACCACTTTGAGAAATTTTGAGAAAATGCTTTGGTCTCATAATCAGCAGCTATGTTCCCATAAATCATGTTGTAAAACTATGTATTTGGATGGGTTTACACTGATGTTCATAACATATTGTGTTTTTGGTTTGGTTTGGGTTTTTTTTCAGAAAACCCAATATATTTGCTCTTACTTGAGATAGAGCGTCTTCAGCCAAAGGCTTGCCAAGTTGCTAAAGAGGGCTTTAAACTAATATCCACAATACCTCCCACTACTGTCAGTATGGTGCCAGTTTCAGCAACAGGTGCCCAGAAACTGGGGAAGGATCACAAGCAAGTAGGAAAGCACCTAAAGTGCAGCTCAAAGGAATTCCAGCTGCTTCAGTCAGCAAGTCTTCATCGGGGGTCCAACTTAAGTGCCTCTATGCTAATACACGTAGTGTGGGGAACAAACAAGAAGAGTTAGAGATGTGTGCATGCCTGCAGGGCTATGATCTCATTGTCATCACAGAGATGTGGTGGGATGGCTTCTGTGACTGGGGAGTTGGAATGGAGGGATATAGGTTTTTAGGAAGGACAGAGAGGAAAAGGAGCGGATGTTACCGTCTCTGTCAATGACCAGCTGGAGTGAATGGAGCTCCATCTAGGGATGGATGAGGAGCTGGTAGAGAGCTTATGGATCAGGATTCAACAGAGGGCAGGGACAGGTGACTTTACAGTGGAGGTCTGCTACAGGCCATCTGACCAGGAAGACAGAGTATGAGGTCCTCTGTAGACAGACAGAAGCAGCCTCACAGGGACTTCAACCACCCCAATATCTATTGGAAGGACAGTGCAGCAGGCCATAAGCAATCCAGGATGTTCCTGGAATGCATGGATGGTAACTTCCTCCTCAAAGTGATAGAGGAGTCAGCAAGAAGACATGCTATGCTGCACCTATTTCTCAATAACAAGGAGGGGCTGGTGGGGAATATGGAGCTCAAGGGCAGCCTTGGCTGCAGTGACCATGAGATGGTGGAGTTCAAGATCCTTAAGGCAGTAAGGAGGGCCCACAGCAAGCTCACTACCCTCGACTTCAGGAGAGCAGACTTTAGGCCTCTTCAGGGATCTGCTGGGCAAAGTACCATGGGATAAAACCCTGGAGGGAAGAGGGGCCCAAGAAAGCTTGTTAATATTCAAGGATCACCTCCTCCAAGCTCAGGAGTGATGCATTCCAGCAAAGAGGAAATCAGTCAAAAACACCAGGAGCCTTGCATGGATGAACAAGGAGCTCCTGGATCAACTGAAAAACAAAAAGGAAGCCTACAGAAGGTGGAAGCAAGGTCAAGTAGCCTGGGACGAATACGGAGAGATTTTCTGAGCATACAGGGATCAGGTAAGGAAGGCTAAAGCCCTGACATAATTAAGTCTGGCCAGAGATATCAAAGGCAACAAGAACAGATTCTTTAGGTACATTTGCGATAAAAGGAAGACTAGAGAAAATGTGGGCCCTCTCCAGAAGGAAACAGGAGACCTGGTTACCTGGGACATGGATGTTACATGGAGGCTAACATACTCAAGGACATTTTTACCTCAGTCTTCACCGGCAAGGGCTCTAGTTACATTGCCCAAATAACAGGAGGCAAAAGCAGAGACTAGGAGAATGAAGAACTGCCCGGCGTAGGAGAATCATAGAATCATTGCAGTTGGAAAAGACCTCCAAGTCATCAAGTCCAACTGTCAACCTTCAACCCAACCCATGCCTACTAAACCATGTCCTGAAGTGCCACGTCTACACATTCTTTCAACACCTCCAGGGACGGTGACTCCATCACTTCCCTGGGCAGCCTGTTTCAATGCTTGACCACTCTTTCAGTAAAGAAATGTTTCCTAATATCCAATCTAAACCTCCCCTGATGCAACTTGAGGCCATTTCCTCTCATTCTATCACTAGTTTCATGGGAGAAGAGACCAACACCCGCCTTCCTACAACCTCCTTTCAGGTAGTTGTAGAGAGCTATAAGGTTCCCCCTCAGCCTTCTCTTCTCCAGACTAAACAATCCCAGTTCCCTCACCCAGTCCTCATAAGACTTGTTCTCCATACACTTCACCAGCTTCATTGCCCTTCTCTGGTGTCCTGGTTTCAGCAAGGATGGAGTTAATTTTTCTCTCACTAGCTGGTGTGTTTTGGATTTCATGTGTGAAGAATGTTGATAAACACACTGATTATATGAGTTGCTGTTAATGAGACCAAGGACACTGTCTGCCTTTCTAAGTCTCACTAATGTGCAGATGCAGGAAGCTCCGTCTCTATTTGTAAACAGCAGGTCAAGTGAGGCACTAGCTCCTTCCCTGGCAGGCTCACTTACCAGCTGTGTCAGGAAGTTATCTTCCACACACTCCAGGAATCTCCTAGACTATTTCCTCTCTGCTATGTTGTATTTCCAGTAGACATCCAGTCAGTTGAAGTCCCTCGTGGAAACAAGGGCTAGTGATTGTGAGACTTCTGCTAACTGCTTGTAGAATGGTTCATCTACCTCTTCATCCTGTTTGTGTGGTCTAAAAGACTCCCAGCAGGATTTCTGCCTCCTTGGCCTTCCCACTCATTGTAACCCAGATTTGAGAAGATCAGACCATCTAAGGAACCTGAAGGTGCATAAGTTCATGGGACCTGATCAGATGCATGTGCAGGTCCTGAGGGAACTGGCAGATGAAGTTGCCAAGCCGCTGGTCATCATAGTTGAGAAGTCATGGCGGTCCGGTGAGGTTCCCACTGACTGGAAAAAGGGAAATACAACCCCCATTTTTAAAAAGGGAAACAAGGAAGACTCAGAGAACTACAGGCCAGTCAGTCTCACCTCTGTAACTGGAAAGGTCATGGAGCAGATTCTCCTGGAAACCATGCTAAGGCACATGGAAAATAAGGAGGTCGTTGGTGACAGCCAATGTGGCTTCACTAAGGACAAATTTGGTGGCTTTCTATGATGAGTTAGAGTATTGGTGGATAAGGGATGACCAACTGACATAATTTACCTGGTCTTGTGCAAAGCATTTGACACTCTCCTGCAAGACATCTCCAACTGGAGAGACATGGATTTGATGGACTGACCACTTGGTGGATAAGGAATTGGCTGGATGGCTGCACTGAAAGAGTTGTGGTCAGTGGCTCGATGTTTAAGTGGAGACCAGTGATGAGTAGTGTTCCTCAAGGGGGAAGGAATTAATTACTGGGAGTGGCTCTGTATAAGATCTTTGTCGGTGACATGGACAGTACAATTGAGTACATCCTCAGCAAGTTTTCACATAACACCAATCTATGTGATGTGGTCAACATGCTGGAGGAAGGGATGCCATCCAGAGGGACCTTGACAGGCTGGAGATGCAAACCTCATGAAGTTCAACAAGGTCAAGTGCAAGGTGCTGCACATGGGTCAAGGCAATCCCAAGCACAAATACAGCTGGGCAGAGAATGGATTGCGAGCAGCTCTGAGGAGAAGGACTTGGGAGTGCTGGTGAATGAGAAGCTCAACATGAGCTGGCAACCGTACTTGCAGCCCAGAAAGCCAAACGCACCCTGGCCAGCAGGGTGAGGGAGGTGATTCTGTTGCTCTACTCCACTCTCCTGAGACCTCACCTGGAGTACTGCATCCAGCTCTGGAGGCATAAGAAGGACATGCACCTGTTGGAGTAAGTCCAGAGGAAGGCCACGAAGATGACCAGAGGGCTGGAGCACTTCTGTTTTATGATTCTGTAATAAATATATTTTTGAAGAGGGCATTGAAAGAGAGCACGTTCTTCATGTGCTTAAAATGTTTAAATTCTCAAAATCCCACCAAGCTTTGGAAATTTCTTGATCATTTTAATTTTTGCCTCTTTTAAGTTAACATTAACATTTATTATTCCCTCACACAGAAATTCAGCACAGCAATACTATTTCTAGCTCTTGTCCTGTTGTTCTGAGTAGCATTTTTAAATCTTTTTAGTATACTCCACAAGTTAGGTGTCAGAAAGTGCTGCTATAAGCCTTCTGTCAGCAAGTCCCCATGGAGATCAAACACCCATAGTGGCCCCATCTTCAATCTCTTCAAGTCTTATCTTCTTATCTGCTTTGGTACCACTATTTCTATTACAATATTGCAATAAGAGAAAACCAATTTCTCTTCTTGATTCTTGAGATATGATGAGGCCACATGTTTCTATTCTCATCCTATAGCTTTATATTTACAGTTCTTTGATTTATGGGAGTGGGAGCAGAGGAGTAAACCTTTGTGAACAGGAAAAGAACACAGAACCTGATCTGTTCTATATTCATTAATCTTCCAGAAAATTCAATTTGTAATTTGAGTACTCCATTCTTGTCTTTCCAAATAAGCAAGATGTTGTAGTCAAATAGAAATCTCAAAAATTAAGGCTGTGAGGAATAATAGGTTTGAGGCATATTGAAGCAGCATGGGTAAGTATACTGTAGAGATATGCTATTCCTAGTCCTTGCTCAACCCAACAGAACTGTACTGGGACACTCAACATCACCTCTGTAATTTTTTATGAGCAGGTAAATAAACTCCTCCAGCTGCAGCTCAAAAGCCAGTCTGAGTTGTTCCAACTCCGTAACAAACTCAAAGGATGTGGAGTGAGTGGCACTGAATATTCTTAGGCTAGCTTTATATTTTGGGGAATTTCTTACTTTGTAGCCTTTCCTCATGTTCCCTACTGTGTTGATCATGCTTTATTCTGACCAAGAGAAGTAACAGGAAGGTACACTTGTTTTAAGAAAGGTGAAAAATTGTCACATGTTGCATATACTAATCTGAGCAAAAGTATATTCCCTTCTAATACCACACACAAGAAACAAGTCTCTGACAACTCTACAGTCTTCCATATTTCATTTTTTTGTATAGTTTACTGAGATTTAAAAAAAAAAAAAAATATTATTGAAGATCTGCATTTTAATTATGTTTCATATGTCCTAGTTTTTAATTATTAAGTCCTTTGGCACATCTTGTTACATAATTGGTCACATTTATGAAACTCTTGGAATAGCCTCAACACTGATGGAATTTAGGGCAAGTGTACCTGTATACATGGACTTCTAATATCTACTCTACTGAATACAATAAGTGATTTGTTAATATTACTTTAAAACAGCAGGTTTGCTATGCTTGACAAGTAAGTGTTTTACTTCCTCAAAGCTGTTTTATTAAACACAGTTTAATTGGAGCAACAAAAAAACCAGGATCCTAGACACTCTCCTCAAAGTATATAATGTTTTATGTATCATGATGAGTATAAAAGATTTTTCTTTAGAATTAGAAAAAGATCATATAGATCCAGTGACACTAATTCAGGTGAAATCAGTCTTAAATGAGAATAAAATAATTACATACTACATTAGAAAGGATAAGGCTTACTTATTTTCAATATGGTAGTTCATTGTATTCATCTTGATGTTTTATCTCTTGCGCTTCTATTAGGGAGTTTTAGGGAGGCATATAGCAGGGTCTGCATCCAAAATTTGGACAAAACCCATTCTAATGCAGATGGAACTATATTTCTAATTATTCACTCCTGCCAAGTGGTCTACAAAAGCTCAGCTCCAGTCATAGGTTTCATGACAAGTGGGAAAATAAATTGTTCAAGATAAAATGCAAATTAGGGACAAAGTTCAGCTGACTACCAGAATATATAATTATGTTTTGATATGTCACAGAGTAAGACAGTCTTACTTGATTTAAATTTTGTGAACTTAAAATGTTTGGCTGGAAAAATGTTAGGGGAGAAGTGTATAAAACCAGTTAATTATTGAGAAATATAAATTTGACCTTGAACAATAAATCCAAAGCAGTTTAGGAAAACACCTTTCTTGAATTCACTTTTAAATTACAATAGTGCACTGATGAATTTGTGATTGCATTTGTTGTATGGATGAGCTGAAGTGCCCATAAACGCACCACTGATGGTCCGAGGGACAAAGATTCTAACATGAGCTACTGCAGAATATAAACAATGCTGCATAATATACTGATAACGAGCAAAAAAAACATCAATAATGATGACAAAAGAAAAAACCAAAAAAAACCCCTAAGAAACCATCAAACAAACTGCAAGACTCCTTGAAAAGCTGTTCCAGCACAAGAAGATTTGACGACTTGAAAACAATATGTAAGCAAAGAATATGATTAAGGGTGTGTGGCTGCCACTTTGCAACAAACACTTCAAGGGATGTGCAACATAATTGCTACTGAAGGTCAACATTCCTAGAGTAGCTCACCATTATAGCTGTTAGGAACCTGATCTTGATCAATCATTCCTTGGCTATGTATTTGTATATATAACTGCTTACTGCACATTTGATGTTGTATAGACATAATTACATATGTGATCTGTTTCTGCATTCATCTAAATTTCCTATCACAATGTTAATTAATGAATGTAAAGTCAGCTATTTTCAAAGCTACTGATCCACTGTGACTTAGCATTTGTGGATGCCAGGCTAATGGTAAGCATATATGTAGCATGTGTTTAAGTGTTCGATGTTACAGAATAGTGGTCCAGCAATAGATCAGCAGGTAGAGAGCAGTTATAATATGCTGTTTGGTGTAGCTTATTCCAACTAAAGTTAAGCTTGCCCTGAAGCACTTGACTCTCACTTTAGTTTAAGGCTTGGTTGTGTTATGCTTTCCTGCTCCCTGGCACAACATTTGATGGAAAAGCAGTGTTTTTATCTCAAACAGTACAGACATCCGAGAGCTAGCCCTGAGCAAGTTGGATTGCTTACACAAAGCAGTGTGGTGATGCACAGAGGTGTTACTAAGAGTCTTGACAGCATTGCAGCTCTTTCATCAGTCATAGCATTGCCTTTAGTCCTGCCTGTGCAGCAGCACTACTTTGCTTGTTTGTATCTCAGCTCAGAACATCATTGTGCAGTTTGGATGCAAACTGTTCCTTTTCATTTCAGCTAAGTGTATCTTAAGAACAAAAAATACAATCTTATTTCAAGCTTACAAGAAACAAAAGTCGGAAGGAGAGAGGTAGAGGCAGAAGGCTGGTTTGCTGCAAAGGGCAAGAAGATGGCCAAGGTATTATGGTGGCTGGAAAATAGCATATGACTCCATCTGTAATTTGTAGATATTCTAGAAAATCTAGAGTTGCTTTCAGACAAAGTCTGGAATATCAATAGCAGCCATAAATTCAGCTGGGAACATATCATGCCACCTGCAAATGTGCTTCATACCTGATTTATATGTATTCAGCAAGTCCAGACTCTCCTGAGTATGAGGCTTAAGGTGTAGTACATTTCACTACTGTGTTACCTACAGATCCTATACATACCAAGTTATCTGTGAACACAATGCTGTCAGTCTCTGCATAGACTGTCAGGCTGGTACACTTACTTTAATATATCCTGTAAGGTTCTTCTAACTGCAGGGTGTCTTGGGCAGCAATAGATCACGCCCAAGGCAGTATGACATAAGTTAGATTAAGATGTTTAATGATATGTCTTAGAACAGTAGAATTTGCAGGACTGGGAAACCACAAATCGGGTTTTGAATACTTGACATATACCAGTGGAGCTGCATCACTGATGATGTCTGAGGATTTGACCGTATTAGTGTAAGCAATTTAATAAATTTCATTATGATGCCTATAAGTGAATACACATATTCACACATCTTTAAAGGGACATGACATAAATAACTTCTTAAATAAATTTATCTTTAACATTTAATTTTTTATTTATTTGAACTTGTTTAAACATCTTTCGTCCCATGTCACTCAGCTCTGAGGAAGCACAGCCAAGCTAATATTGCATATTAAAAAAATAACTGGAAAATATTGGAATCATAGGATGATTCAGGTTGAAAGTGACCTTCAGAAAAGTTGTAGTCCAACCTCCTGCTCAAAGTAGGATCAGCTACGAGGTCAAACCAAGCTGGTCAGAGTTTAATCCAGTTGGTTCTTGAAAAACCCCAAGGACAGAGACTGCACAGCCTCTCTGGGTAGCCTCTTCCAGTGCTTGACTATCCTCATGGGGGAAAATGTTTGTCCTTATATGCAGTCTGAACCTCTTGCATTTCAACTTGTGTCTGTTGTCTCACATCCTCTTTTGATGCAGCTCTGAACAACCTGGCTCTGTTGTCTTGGTGACGTTCTCATAAGTACATGGGGGTTGTTGTTTTGTTGCCTCAAAGCTGTTTCTTCTCCAGCTCCCTCATCCTCTCTTCACAAAGTACTCCAGCTCTGGACCAGCTATGCTAAAATCAACCCACTTCATTAACATCTTTCTTTTGTAGAGAAGCCCAAAACTGGACATGGGACTCTAGATGTGGTGCTGAGAGGGAAATAATCACTCCGTAGATCTCCTAGTCATCCTTCCATTAGTACTTTCAGCCTTCTGTGCTGCCAGTGCACACTGCTGGCTCATGTCCAGCTTGTATCCACTAGCACTGCAAGAATATTTTCAGCAGAGCTCCACCTCTGACAGTCACATCCCAGCCCATATCATTGCAGGGGAATCTTCCCTTCCAAGCACAGGAATTGGCATTTATTCTCACTGAGAAACCTCACTGAGGTTCCTTTGTCCTATCTACTCTGGATGGCCATCCTGCCTTCAAGTGTATCAACCGATCCAGCAATTTGATGTCAAATGCAAACTTGATGAGAGTGCACTCCATTTACCACCTCTGAGTCATTGATAAAGCTCTTAAACAGGAAAGGTCCTAGGATAAAACCCTCCACTTGTCACTGGCCTCTAGGTAGGGAAAGACCCATTAATTACTACTCTCTGTGTTCTATCAGATTTTGTGGGGTTTTTTATCCAGTTAGATTTTTAAATTTTTATTCATCCATCCAGACTGTAATGTTCTAACAAGGCTACAGGAATAATGTAGGAGACAATGTTCAAAGCCTTGATTAAAGTCAAGGCAAATTACCTCCAATGGTCTAACCCCATCCCTAAATCCATTTGTTTTATCACAGGAGGCAAACAGGATTCTCAGTTTTGCACTTGGTTCATACTGACTCTTCCCAAGCACTTTGTCCTTCATGTTCTCAAAATTGTGTTTCAGGAGGGCTTGCTCATTGTTTTTTCCCAGGCACCAAAGTGAAGCTGATTGGCCTGTAGTTCTTCAGAGCTGACATATTGGCCTTTTTGAAGATGACTGCAATATTTGCCTTTCTTCAGCCTTTCAAGGACATCAACCATGTTGCCCAGCACCCTTGAATGCAGCCCATTTGATCACCTGGATCTGAATGGGTTAGGTTGTCTGAAGTAAAGTCTTTTATCCTCATCCAGTGCTGGCTGTTCTTCTCTCTGAATCCTTTCACTGAGCACAAATGTCTCGGAGACATTCTCAGTGAAGAGTAAGGCAAAGGTGGCATTGAGCACCTCATCCTTACACAACTGCTGTCACTAATTCACCAGCCCCTTTCAACACTGTGCTTGCATTGTCCCTCTTCAGCCTTTTACTACCATTGCAGTGCTAAAAGCTCTACCTGTGGCAGTTGACATGCCTAACAGGTTTCAACTCCAGCTGAGCTGCATCCTTCCTAACATCAACCCTGCATGCCTGAGCAATGTTCCTAAATTTTTCCTTACTAGCATCTCCCTACTTTAATTTCTTGTATACTGACCTTTTTTTTCCATTGGAGTTTCACTGTGTTCCCTGTTTAGTCAGTCTGGCCTCCTGAGACATCTGCTTGTTTTCCTGGGAGCTAGGATGGACTAACTAGGATTCTTGTGTTTGGCCGGTGTCTTTCCCAGGCTTCTTGAGCTCCTCTCCCCTTCAGAACTGCCTTCTCCCATGTGACCCTGTCTATCAATTCCCTGAATAAGCTGAAAGCTACTCCCCTAAAGTACAGGATATAGACTCTGTTTCTTGTTTCCCTCATTTTCCTCAGGATCGTGAACTCCAGCAGTTCATGGTCATTCTAGAGAAAGTTATCATTGATTATCACATCCTCAACTGGTTCTTCCTGGTTTGTGAACAGCTGATCCAGCTGTATGTAACCCCTGGTTGGTACCAGTTCTTGTATCAAGAAGTTATCCCTGACACCCTTCAGAAACCTTTCCTGCTGTGGTGCCCTGTCAGAAGATATCAAAGAGTTCCTCCATGAGAACTGAGATCGATGATCCAGTATTCCTTGTTTTGAAAGAGCTTAACCCATTTTCTCCCCTGATCAGGTGAACTGTAACAAACTCCGACCACTGTGTCTCCCTTACTGGCCTCTCCTTTGATCCTAAGCTGCAAACTCTCAGTCAAACTATTGTCTGTCCCACAGAAGGACTGACATACTTCTGATCTTCCTTGTGAACTTCACCTTACTCCTCCCTCATTCTCCTGTCTTCTCTGAAGAGCTTGTACCCACCATTGCAATAGCCTACTTATGTGAATTGTCCCACTATAGCTCACTAATTCAAATGGTGTCGTAGCTCTGTAACCACATGCAGAGGCACAGTACCTGCTACTTGTTTCCCAGGCTGTGTGCATTTCTGTGCATATGACATACTTGCGGTAGCCCCTCTTTCACGCTGTTTTATTATTCTAGAAGTCTTACCTGCCACCTTGCACCCTTTGCTCCCCACCCCTGCCCACCACTTCCTTACTTGACTACAGGTTGTAATTTCCCTCCACAAGCAGGTTGGCTAGCCTACTGGCAAAGCTGCTCTTGCCAGCTTTGTCTTCAGTCCTCAAAAAGAGGGCCCTGTGATCTAAAAGCAAAGTCACTGTTAAGACATCAGCTACATAAATCCATAATAAATTTGTTAAAATAACTGGTACTATATACTATAATTTGCAAAGTTTTCTGATGAACCAGCTCTTGAATAAAAACTGTGGCAAAATCATCATCCAAGCCAGAAAGAACACTAGCGATAATGAATTTCTCACCTATCTCAATGTACTTATTTATTGCAGATGAGGATTTGGCCAACAAATCTCGATGCCACTTCTGTTAGATTAAAAATACATGCTCTAAAAATCTTCAAATAGCATGTCTATATGCATTTTTTGATTGGAAGCTATTATAATTCCTCAGGAGGGGCTTTAAATCTCACTGCACTTTATCTCTGAACTAAATTGCTGCTGCTGTTGGGTCACTATATTTCTTTCTTGTGGTTTGGGAAGGTGGAGCAAGGGGAGACTTGAGATACTGCTGTCATGTATACCCAACCCTTGCTGTGCTAATCCAGCACCGACTGCTGCTTTTTCTCCCCAGGAAGCACTTTTTAAAGTCTTTAAGTGCTATTGAAAGCAAGAGGGTAAATGTTCTATAATGACTTTGAAGTCAGTAAGCAAAAGTATAAGTTTCTGGAAAAGTTTGACAGGAGAAAAAAAACTAATAAAAACCTGTTAAAGGAAGATTGCTTTCCTTTATCTGTTGGACAAAGGTGTATTTCGCCAACATAATGAGGTACCAATGGTAAATATAAATAAAAAAAAAATACACCTATAGTTTACAATTACACTAAAATAATGCATTCAAGCAGATTCTTTGAGGCTCTGAAGTCATCCCAATGTAGTTTTGAGAGACTTATTTTTGTAAAAGAAAGGTTAGAAAGATTTTACATTTCTAGCATGGCAACCAAGGCTATATTAGAGTGCATTAGAACCTAGTATGTCTAGCAAGATCTAGCATGTCTAGCAAGTGAGAGAATTTATTGGAAAAAAAAAATGTTGGCTGTTTTTCCCCCTTTCCTTGTAATTTGAGTATACTGGGACAAACTCTGTTCTGATTTATCCCTGTGTAGATTAGTTCCGGTTACATGGGTAAATTGAAAGCAGAATTTGAGTAGCTATTCTTCAGTGTGTGTATTCTGCTGTAGTGATCCAGAGGCAAGATTTTATTTCTATGATTAAGAGATGATGTAGCTTTCTCTGGAGCAGACCATAAAAACTCATAGCTTCTCACTTCTGTTAACAGCCTTTTCCTTCTAAAAGGTTGCAGTAAGAATTTTATCTATTCACAAATGAGTAGCAGGTAGATTAAAGGATTACAAATAAAGGTCTTTAGGCATACTTGATTCCTTTCCCTTTCCACAGTAGATGTGTGAAAGCAAAGAATAGAAGCTGTGAGAGTCTGCAAAGATTGCATGGTCTCTGTTGCCTAGAGGCAGAAAAGTCTCTCATTGAGGCATGATATCTAGTCCTAGCTTTTTCTACTGTAAATGGGTTCTCTCACAAAGGTGGTGATACATCTTTGAAGTTAGTCTTCTCCGTGTCAGACTGTCCACTTTAAGTTGGTCATGTTTTAAGAGCTATAATAGATTCTCCTGTTTAATCTTCTGCAGAGTGTACTGCAGGCCAGAGCCCTGCACCATGCATTGCAAACAAACTTTTCATCAAGTCATGTGAAGATACAGGAACTAGTTCCAAATTATTTGAGTAAGTTACCAGTGACATATTAGATAACTTGGTTAATATCTCTGTGCAGTGTTGCTTTGTGTACAGTAGAAATATCCTTTGAGGGAGAAGGGATTCTGCTCATTTCCGTGCTGAAAAAAAATACCAGAACTTGTCTCTCAAGAGATATTGCAGATCTGACACTTAGAAACATTACTGATGATAGTACAAGAAACTTCAAACCCTGAGAGAGGTGGGGGACCTGGTTGGGGAGAAAAGGCCTTTTTGTTTTCAGCCTTAAGGTAAACATCAGTAGCAGTTTTCATGTGGCACCAGCGACTATTACTTTTTGGAAAAACAGTAAAAAATAGGAATAAGGTCATATCTTTCTCCTTTTGAGAACTAAGTATTCACTTTGGTCACTTAAATCGCTGCATTCTTTCTTGATAGCCCTCAAGATATACAGTCATTTAAGCCTAATCAAATTGTCCAGTTTCTCAACTTTGACCAAAACATACTTTGCTTAATGCTTATGTGAGTTTGTGTAAATGCTAACTTTTTATTTATTTATTTTAAGGTTAAACAATATGCACTTCCCAGGTCTTTAACTTATACTGCTACATAAGTGTAGGGAATAATTTGTTTTGTAAGCCACACCTCAAGTTTGAGGTGGCTGTAGTACCGTTGCTGCTAAAGGATGATTTTTACATAGATAAGGAACTCCTCCAGCATTCTGAATAATCCATAAAAAAATATTAATGTAAAAGTAACTAATATATTTTCACAATTTTCCTGTCATGTTACAGTATGATTTTTAGAAACTGCTGCACTGCTCTAAGTTCTTTAAACTAAAATAATACTAACTTGTATTCAGTGAAATATTTCTGTTGTGTGCATTCATTTCATGAGTATTAATCTAGATTTTAAATTTAAATTTAAAGATAAATAGTATAAAATTAAATTACTAGTATATTGCAGATTAACCTAAAGTGGTTCTAATGACTCCAGATGAAGTCCTATTCATACACAATTGCTTTCTCCAATGAGAAGGTGAAGAAAAAACACTCTTTTAAAATTTATTTGAAAAAAAAAAAAGTACCTTTTAATCGTTATCAGAGGATATAGTGGAAGTGCTAATTATATCACTGATGCTAAAAGTTGTAGCTAGAGATTAGGAAAACCAGGTATCTCCAGATATTCCAAAAACCACAAACATTGCATGGTGAGAACTTGCATATTACTTCAAGTTCAAGTCTTCTTCAAGTATTTTCTACTATCTTCTGTTTTGTACATGTATTCAAGGTGTCTAAAGTTTGAAACATTGCAAACCCTTGGAAACTTATTTGTAAATGCTTTGTTATGTTGCCACACGTTTTTGTCCATATGAATCTCCACAATCAGGAGTGCACAGTAAGAAAAATGTCTTTCACTGATTTCACTAGTTTCAGCAGAAGTTAACAGCATGACTATCTTGAAAAACCATGTAACGGGCTGTTCACATGTCAAAATAAACCCAGTAACAGACTATTTATTGCATATAACCTACATAATTCTGTGAGTCTAGCTATGTGTTTCCTGAGGCACAGAGTTCTGGAGTTTAATTGCAAAGTTTATTGCAAGTTGGAGAAAAGAAAAATCTAACTTTTTTTTTTCCATTGAAAGTTTTCTCAGCAGAAGACTTGCAACCAAAGATTTCCGACAAGTAATTGTGGTTATGCATAGATTATTTTTCATCAGTTTCTTGGAGAAACAGTATTAAAAGCACCGAATATCAATAATAAATTCCTGAAGCAAAGCTTTTTACTGTGTTGGTTAATAAAAGAGTGGTATTGATGGCTGGGGTTTTTTTGTGGGTTTTCTGTTTATGTATTTGTGTTTGGTTTGGGTGTCTTTAAAGGGAGAGAGACTTTCAATTAAGTATTCTGCTTCCAGTAGTCATTAGTGTGTCTAATTAGGTAAGAGAGTAGGAGAAACAAACAGATAGGTCTTTTACTTATGTTATTCTTAACTTATGTTATTCAGTAGAAGTATCAATCTAAAAATCTTCTAGTTTTTTATTATATTCTTTGTGTGAGCTAGATTCATGGGATGCATCTCAAAAAAGTGATCTCCTCTGACAATAAGTTGAGCAGCTTGATGCACTGTGAAAAAACAAACCATCTTCCATATCTTGAACCTGTTACTTCATGGTTCCATGTGATACTTTGTAGCCCATTTATTAAGAGAAATTGATGCTTTCCCCACTTCTCTTCGTGCCATTCATGACTTTATATAGACCACTGTCAAACCTCTCTGTTCTCTTCTCCAGACTGAAGACACCTACCCTATTTATTCTATAACTTTGACCACCCTACTCTGCATCTCTTCTAGTATTTATAGCCTTTTTAATATAGAGGGGTGGAGGTCAGAACTGTGCAAAATATTCATGATGCACCTGCATCTTGATTTAAGCAGCAGAATCCTTCCTGTTTGACAATCCTTCCTTAATTCTAAGCCTTCATTCTGTTTTTTTTCTTGAGTGCTACTGAACAGTAAACTTCTGGAAGCTTCAGATCCCATCACTGTATAAGGAAAGACAAGATGCATTAGTTCTGAATGTTGCTAAATTTATTTCATCTGCAGTCACTCAATGCAGAGAAATTATTCTGTAACTCTCAGATGTGACCTTCTCAGTCCGTGACTAACCAAACTCTCACCTTTCTTTATTTCTTTCTGAATGCTTATTTTGAATAGCTGAGTTTTCTTTGGAACTGAAAAGTGGTATTTAACTTTTATATTAACATGTAATGATGTATCTAGCTGATACATTATAGGACCTAATGTTATAGTTTGAATACCTTGTTCTCCAGGTTGCACTTTTACACTACATTTCCCTTGATCAATTCTATGTCCTCCTAAATGAGTGTGTCATGCTAGCTATCATTAATTAGCCATTATCATTGTACTGATGACACATAAATACAGTCAGAACATTCAACAGGGTCATCCAAACTGATTGGAAACAAGCTTATCAAGGCTGGGCAAAAGACTGCTCCGTCTTTCTCGTACAGATAAAACACTGTTAACTGCACTGCAGAGGGACCTGCGGCATTTGTACATTTTCCTTTCATCTCTACGTAAGGTGTAGATTAGAGCAAGAAGAAATGGACCACTTGTTATTATAGGGTTGTACCCAGCATGTGGTTTGCTCTTTATCACACATAGCAGCTTTTCAATCCTCTCTGGAATTCAGGATATTATTTTTTATCAGCATAGCACCAGATTATTCTAAATTCAAGGCACACTTCTTGTTCTGCCACCTATGAGAACCCTTTTAATATTCAAACTCATGTTTAGAGTTATGTGTGAGGGAGTCTACCATGATTTCATGCTCCTAAAGATAAAGGTGGTAACATAACAACTGCCAGTATGCTCAGAGGTCAGACTGAAAAATAATATGAAATCATCTACTGTTCCAGGGCTCTTTTCTAGTTCAGAACAAGGTGGACAAAAGCTAAGTAGGTGCCAAGCTGATTCCAGAAACTTTCAGCAAAAGGAGATGAACTGAGATGAAAAAAATGCTCTGACTTTTGCTCTAGCTACTTACATGAGATAGAAGGCTAGAGAGAAACTGAGGCAAGTTGGTAGTCACCCGGTTTTCTATCTCTGTGATCAACTTACCATGCCACATTAAGTGATAGCCACTAATTTATGTATTTTATCCTGTCTTACTAAACCTTAGAATAGATACAGGACTGCATGCTGAAGGTCCCCCTTGTCCAGTATTCTGTCTCTCTGATTTTGGTTAATGATAAAAGTGGACAATTTTCTGTAATCTTGAAGAGTATCTTAAAATCTGCCTCAAAAGCCAGAGGTGAGAGGTATCTGCGTATATGCATGCACATACATACATAAACACACACACACACACGTTTAGCTGGTATTAGGTTTCCATCTGTAATTTTTTTTTTAATCATAATTTCTCTTTTTTTGCTTATGAGATTTTCAGCCTCTTCAGTTTTGATAAGACCTAAATAATAAGTCATTACAGTGTATAAAGCAGTTTGCAGCTCCTTTCAGATCAACAGGATTCCTTTAATCTTCTGATTTCTTCACTTCTACTTGTCTCATAAAATATATATTCTACTAACTTAGAGCAGATTACTACCACCATAATCTTGTCTCAGCTTCATTTTTTGGAATTGTGTAATACAGTTACTATATAAGAAGAAAAAGTGTCAAGAAGATGGTTTACCCCAACCAGCCTTAGTACAAGTTATAAAACCTGCAAGTTCTTTTTGAAGAAGTGGAGGTGTACACTCGTGTGGGAAAAAGATAAACTCCAGTATTAGAGATTACATTAATGGAACTTTCTGTAGGTGCTGGAAATCCATGAGAGGTAGGTAATAAAATGAGACAGCAATTTTTTTCTTCTTGCTCTAGTCTTTCTTCCTTCTCTGATTCTCCACAGAATTGAGAAGAACTCAGTGATTTATTCTTATTTAAGCTGCTTTCTCCATGACTCTGGGTTTGCTGAGTGTAAAATTTACCAAAGAAGGAGTTAACATGGTATACTAAACGTACTTTTAGGCTATTTTGTTCCTTCTATAATACTCTGGAAAGCAGTTCAAAGGTCTAGATTTGATTTTTTTTTTATTAATAGCTATAGTATAAACATGAAGAAGTTGTTTGCATTACTGAAAATAGAATAGAAATATGAAAAATATATCTTGACTATCTTGATCTTTCCAAGCCTGCCTTCTCCTACAGTGAACGCTGAAGAAGTGTGCTGAATTTTGCTTTAGTAAGCTTGCAAAGAAGGAATACCAAGATACAAATATTTTTAACCATTAATTAAATCTTTAAAAACATCACCTTTAATAGAATCATATGCCTTATAATTAGCCAGAATTTTTTCTTAGAAATTACAGTACTATACTGTAGATAGCTACAAATTATGCATGAATATCTCCCTATTTTGGGATTCTTAAATCAGTTTGAGAGTCCTAAAGGGATTTATTTCTAACACTTGTGTGCCAATTACATTAAGTATATTTGCTCTTCTTTGTTCCCTCTTCTGCCAGAGGCTATTCCATGCCACTATAGATTAGGTATTTTGCTTCTTTTTTTTTTTTTTTTTTTTTTTCCTTCTGGTTTCTTGGTAAGTATATCTGTCTTTAAACTAGCCATACTTGCTTTAGAAGAAATAGCTGTATGAACTGACTGACTGGAATCCTATCACTTTACCAAGTGATATACTAAATATTCAACTCTGGTGTTGCTTTCTTCTTTTGCATAGACTAGATGATTTGCACATTTATGAACTATTAAGCATCTTCTATACGCTCCCCTCAGGAGGCTCAATAAAGACATGAAATTATTTCTGCCTAGGTCACAATTATTAATTTCAGTCTCTGCATAAGATTTACATTTTACTGCAGTGTAGGAGGGAGAAATGAAGCCAGGGTTAAAGGGGAGCATAAATTGTTAGCTTTTGTCAGTTTATATTATCCTCGCTTACCACTCTCTCTGGTTCAGGAAATTTATTCTATCTTCCTGTAATCACTTTCCTGGATGCAGTTGGTAAACAAGAAGAATGCAGATAAAAGACAAAATAAACAAACATAAGGTCATGCATTGCATACTACATCTAGTATAAAATAAACATGAAAGCTTGATTGAAGTTACTCATTAAAACACTGCTACTGCTAAAAAAGGTTGAGAGGTAGCTCATTCGAGTGTGATATGGGAGATCTGGGGTCAGTTGATGGATTGAATTCTCTCCACAGGCCTGCAGATTCAGACCTCTACTTATGGAAGGAAGAATCTTCCTTGATGTGTTCATTAGAGAAGACCAAGCAGTGTTAACTGAAAGCACAGTCAGAGAAATAAATTTGCAATGTAAAGTTTATTTAAAAAAAAAAAAAAAAAGTTCCATCCAGCCTGTATTCACAAAAATCAAAGCCTAATCTGTAACTAAGATAAAAAGATAGAAACAGTTACTTTCTGTGGTGTTCAGTGGGAAATTGTACACAATGACTTGCAAGGTCTCTGTAGCAACACTGTATTTTGTAGAAAACAACAGAGGTGGGAGGTGGTGATCCCTCTCCCACAAACATACTTTTCACGTATTACAACTGATGCAAATCTCAACTTAATGGCTGTTTTGGAACCTGCTTTTTTAAAACAAACAAACAAAAAAGCAGTGTGTGATCCAGACATCTGAGAAATAAACCCTTTCTGCTTCTAAGATGTTCCTTCTTGAGGAGGGTTTGTTCTTGATCTGTACTTATGCTGAGATGGATAATTTGATTCACAGCTAGAAAGAAGTGCAGGTTTTTATTTCATATTTTGCTCTCAAATGCTGCATTAATTGTGTTGTTCTTTTCATCATAGACGTTTCACTGACATTTTAGAATTTGTTAATACGTCTAAACCTCGTGAAAAAATAGCAGCCTTGTTGATAATAAGAAAATTGCCAATCCATAATGGAAATACCTGAGCTTTTACTTGATTTGTTATTCCCCTTAATACGAAGGTTTTAAACATACCTTAATAAGAAGCCCTTTTGAACCGTAATAAGAAACAACTGCTATCATTAAAAGTACTTTATTTCTACTGTAAAAATTGCTATATGCTGTCCTGAGTGACAATAATTTCACTCTGTAGACAAGTAAAACCTCAGCTACATCAGCAGCTGAAGATGTGGCCAGTTGCAAAGGCATTTTCATCATTATCATGCAAAATATAGGTTAAATATGCAAAGTAGTATGTGGTTTAATCCAGTAAAAGTGGAATAGCCTGTCAGAGAAAGTACACTGGCAAATGGGCAACCAGTTGAACATGTTATATTTTAATTTGCAGAGACAAAAATGACAAGCAATTTATTTACATAAAACTGTACAAAAGCAAATTAAATTATGTAAATATTTCATAAATAGAGGTGGACTAGCGTTTAATACATTTTTGCCATGTTTAGCATAGTTGCGTGCATAGTGACTCATAATAAACAATGATAAATTTTTCTCTGCTTCACTATCAACATCCAAGTTGCAGAACAATAGTCAATGGTTAATATTACAAACAGATCGTACCACACTGAATGCAAGTGTTTTAAAATTTAGGAAAAAGTTGTCTGAAAGCATACCCCAGGTAGCTGGTGAATGTTGTCTTCTTCCTTGTGTTTATGCTCTTCAGTCATTAATACATCTTAACAGATGGACTTTCATTTCTATTGCTATTCCATCTGCTTCATTCCTTAAGGAAACGCTGTATATTTATCACCAATGAAACAAAAGGAAAAACATTTCGTTGTTCAAGTTCCTTACAAGTATTTTGTGATGGCTGGATTTATGGCAAGGTCTTTATCCGTATTCTTTTTTTTGCCTGCTTGACAACTTCCTAGGGTAGCCTTCAGCCAATCATTTCAATCTCATTTGAGTTCTTCCCCGGCATAAAAATAATATTTAACTTTTTTTTTTCTGAAACTCAGGCAGCAGGCCAGTCAGAAACCATATTGAATTAACATAGTGGATCTGAGATCCAGAATGAGCATTAGATTTTAGACCAAAGCTATTGAATTTTCTAATACATATAAAGTTATACATCAATGCATCAATCTATAAAAGTATCCTAATGTAAAATACATGCAAAGCTCATTTGAATTTCCCATGGAAGGAAATAAAAAGATTATTTCTACACTGTACAACTGAAATGTGATGATGGCTAAAAGCAATTTTAAAAATTAATTGTCAATTTTCCTGGCAACATGAACTGGTGACACTTTGCTAAATAACTATAATATAAACTGATCATCATTTTCCAGGCAGCAGAATTAAAAACAAATGAAAACAACCCCAAACTGCACACAAATAGTAATAAAAAAAATCCTCAAGATCTACTTAAACCACAACTTTGTGTTAATAATGCTTAAGACTGGTCCATTAACTGAGTTTGGCAAAAGGCTTTTTTTAAATATATTATTTATAATTTCTCAGAAAATAAACGCAGGTAAATATACAGGTTCAGAAAAGTTGAGAATAGCCCCTTATCCCTCAGTGTCCAAACCCAACTACCACTTTACCATAATAATAGGTATAAAAGGCACAGTTGCATATTTTGCATTCACCCTAATTATTTTTTATAGCTTTAATGGTTTATTTTTATACAAAAACACTCTATTTATGGAGTGGCACCAGACTTAACCTACTTCAAATAAAGAGGAAAAAAAACAAACACAAAATATATTTGTGTGTCATGCCAGGTCAGAAGAGTAATCAGAATATTAATAGTGGCTAGTTCCACTAGAATTACTGTGAATACTTACAGTAGACAGAATTTAAAAAAAAATTCTTTCACACTCATTTTAGCTCTAAGGAGATGCACACAAGTGAAGTATTTAATGACTGTCTTATGTGCTGCAAAAATTGGTGAGTGATGTCTGATCCATTTAATCTGAAGGTCTTCTGTGACCTGTATTACTAGCCTTGTAGAAAAGGGTCTAAGAATATATGGAATCAAGCTACCTCATTTAATTTTTTTTTGTGTGTAATACTAAACAAAATCTTATTAAAGCAAATTCTGTTGAACATTTGCGTTATGCAATTGTGTATTCTGTTGAAACGTGCAAGAAAAATGTGTATATTTTACATAAGCATTTTTAGAAGCATTTTTAAACAAGTACTTACAGATTATACAAAGAAGTAACTGCTGTATGCAGTGTCATAACAAAGTACTAGCTTGCATCTCCCCATATTACTTAAATAATTAAACATAAAAATGTTCAGCCATTATTAATCTTTGATTTTAATATTTTCTTTCTAAAATGTACCCATTCGTCATAACATATACACAAACTAATGTTACTTGAAGAAAGTAAACTCAAGAGAGGAGAATGAAATGGCCAATAATGGCACATCCCACTATATGCAAAAGTGATTTAAAAGATAAAAGTGATGAGTTGTACTGATTTACCAACCTCTACTTTACATTGTTTAAGGTTATCTCTATGCAATTCTTCAAAGCAAGAAACTACCCAAGGCTACTTTGTGACTACAGTATACTAGAGAACCATCTAGCCATGCCTTAACGCCAGGTTAAACAGCCAGGGATTTGAATGCTCTCCCCCTTTTCAAGCTGTCTTTGCTGTGTTGTTCGATTGTCACTTTCCTCTGAATGTCTGAGCTCAGTCTATCATCATTACTAAAGCATCAACTACAAAGCAACTGGTAGAAGTTGCACATTTTGTTGCTTTTATTGCACAAAAACCTGTTTCACTTCCTTTCCTTTCAAGAAGCACTCACCATGAGAATGGTTACAGCCCAGAGCTCTTGCATATCATCATAGCTTGAACTCCTTTTGACTCATCTTGACCTGCTAGATGGATATCATACCACTGTTTATCAGACCATTTTCTACCTAGCCTAAATGTTCCGAGTCTTGACATCATTTAGTATTGCACTTCTCTTGGTTTTAATGCACTTGCGTTTCAGAAAACCTGCATTTTATATTTGACATAATTGAAGCAATTGGTAACCTGTGACACTGATGACAAAAGATTTAGCAATCATTCCTCACACTCTGAAAAGTAGGTGTTGTGTTTGACTTGTTATATTCTCTTGTCACTGCATCATCCCCTTGTCCACCCTTTCCATCTCACCCATTAACATAGCCTTCTATTACTACTATTTGTTTTTAATTTTGATCTTAAAAATTCCCTGGAACTGGCATATGAAGCATATCATATGCAGCGTCTGCTACAACATATCATGTCATTACAAAAAACCCCACATTAGTTCCTTTGGGCATTCAAATGAATCGCACTGGGAAAAAAAAATGTGTCATCTGGGCTTGTGATTTGTGCTGCTGTGCAAAATGTAACTAAGAGTGAGTTATGAGTACATGTGTGTGTTCATGAATATATTCGTTTTCTAAGCCAAGCCCCAATACTCAGCAGTTCCCCTGATCCATTTTGTGGTCTTTGGCCTTTTTGTTATTACCGTCTTCCCAGCTAGATGTTAGTCTTGCCCAAAATAATGATTTCAACAGTTTGTCATTACTATCCTATGGTATATGTGTTACTAATTGTGTTTACGTTGAAGTAATCATTACAGAGAATGAGAGAGAAGGAGAGAAAGAGACATAGCAAGAACACATTCGTTCTATGGTTAAAACAGAACCAGAGTTCATGAATCATAGGAAAGTATGTCATGTTTTTGACTGCAGTCTCAGGCTGAATGTATTTCTGTTGTTTCCAGCCTTAGAGGAGAGGTGAGAATATTAAAGCTGTGGTCTTCACAAAGTGCCTATTAATGATTATTCCTTTATATTTTTCTCTACATCGTATGGTTTCTGAAGGATTGTCTGTGGTGGGGATCAGCAATATTCAGATGGTACATTTTGAATACATTTTCCCTGACCTGTTATCCTCAACAAGCCAGATGACAATCAAACAAAATGAGCGGCTTAACTCATGCTTCTGCAGAGGGGAAATGACGGTGTGTTGTGTCCTTTTTAATCAAGCTCGTTACTATGGGAGGAATTTGCAACCATATATTCAGGAAAATAAAAATCAGTGAGGGGGAATTAGACATGCAAGTAACGTTTTCTACATTGTACATTATAGGCAGGCAGACAGTATAATTAAATGCCTGCTATGGAGGCAGAAGTGGCAGGCAGATGTTTTGTCTCTTTGGTGGCCCCCTCTTTTTGTTTCTTATTTTTTGTTAAAATTGTTTTGATTTTAAGACTCTTGCCCCTTTTCTTTCTTATAATATGAAAGAACTTTGCTGCTGCTTTTTAGCCTACAGGTAAACTTCTCTTCTAGTTAGAGTATTGACAGGAGATGGCTTGTATTCCCCTGTCTGTGTAAGGGGGATATCCTCTGGATTGCCTTCTTCATTTTTGCTGAAACTAGCTGCGCTGAAGGTCTCATAGGATGAGGTCAACTTTTTGTTAAGGAGGTTTCTGTTGCGATCACCCATGAGGGAGGCTTCTCCATTGGCCAGCTTTTCCTGACTGCCTCGTTCATCAACAGGCATGAAAGTGGAGAGTTTTGGCTGGCTCTTCTGCTTTCTTTCAGGAGAAGTGCGAACTGGCATCCAGCAGGAGTCCGAGTGGCCATATTCGTCACACTCTCGGGTGCACTTCCCTGTCAGGGCTACATCTGGTAGAGGCCTTGAATCTGAAAGCAAAATAGAGTTGTCTTTACAAATGCATAATATTGCAATGACTTCCAGTGAAACTGAGAATCATTAAATTCACAAAAGGTATTTTTAAAGATCTTGATAAGAATGTTGCAATAAGTTTGTCAGTAATAGTTTTGTTTTTTTTTTAAATTGCACGTGCCCATAGGCAACAAGCATATCTGTACAGTTATCCTCAACCTCAAGAATTGAGAAATAAGACTATTAACCCACTTCCTGTGCTTGTAAATAAATCTCAAAAGCATTTGGAATTAGATACTGAATGAATTTTCGTGTCTGAAAGAGTCAACCAAGCACTTAACTCCATGCTGCCAATTTTCTTGATATTATTAAAAATACCTTTCTTTGAATATTTTTGTGAAGAATGCTTTGAGTTTATGTGAAAAGAACCTGAGGCTCCGGACCCTGCAAATATTTATGAACATGCTTAGCTCCTTGCAAGTGAGCAGCTCTGTTATTAACAATATGACTCAATTTGCACATCATGTAAACCTCTCCTTGTAATTCTCAGGACTGGGCATTTATTGTTGGTACAGAATATGTTACATGAATTGTTCAATCAATGATTAGTAGGAACATAAAAAAACCCTGCTTTTGGTTATAAATGTAATCTAACATGTATGGATAAAGCTATTCTGAATGTTGTATGTGTGTGTGGAGGGACAGGAAGAATCTCAGTGCTGCCTAAACAGATGCACTGACCTTTTATATGCAGCCTGTTGTGTTAGAAGGTGTCCCGTTCCAGATCATTGCGCCTAAGCTTTCTAGCTACTGTACTTGGAAGAGCTTTCACTGAAAACTAGCGAAATTCAGGGGACTGCAGGATTGACTCCTACCTGATAAAAACACAGGTGGTTTTTAATATTAATATTCTAATACTTGCATTACAATATAATTAAAAAGATACTTCAACTGTTTTAAGCACTGGGTAAGATTCTGAAACCTTGCTTTTATTTGGTTACACTGTACTTTATGGTCTACAAGTGATAACTAGAGATGCATACAAAGACAACATGACATTCAAATAATTACAGTTGATAAAACAAAAATCAACAAATAAATTATTTTTTTTTTAGTTTTTTGATATGACTTTCATATGATATGACTTATTTGATGAAACTTTTAGTTTTTTTTTTTTTAATTAAAAAATTTATTGTCTTGGAAAGGAGCAAGAATCTTCAACATGGAAACACAGTCAGGTATTTCATATGGGCCAATGCAACTTTCTACCTTGCCTAAATTAACGTGAACACTAATTTTATCAGTAAAAACCTATGCCTTATAAAATATCTTTCAAAGGCCTATTCAGCCTTCATTTTGTTACTTCTTTTTTGCCCTTTTTTTTCTTTCAGTCTGACTGCCAGATGACCTTCTTAAAAAGTGACAATTCCAACTGTGAAATTTTTATAAATTCATAAAATAGACCCCTGCTGAGATTTTTTAAAAAGTAACCAAAAATCCTTTACCATTTCCAGAATAAATGGTTTTGATGTAAAATATTTACAACATATTCTTGCAGAGCAAATATATTTCATTTCAGCATTTGCAGATTTAATCCTGATACTGTAAAATTTTTTAAAAATTGTAGAAGCTCTTGAAAGTCAAATTTATGTTCATCCTATCTTGATTTTTCCATGCATTTAAAAATTCATTTAATTAGTAATTTGTTGTTATATTGTAAAGATTATGCATATTATTTACTATTAATATTTGTCAACATTTTAATAGAATATAGAATATACTGTATGTATTCTATGTAAATACACTGTATAATAGTTCATACTTCAATATATCAGTGATTTCAATGAGGAAAACAGTGCTGATATTTAGATAACTAAGAAACTGTAACTGAGATGTATAAGACTGGGAGGAAGGAACTGAGGTTTTTTTGGTTTGTTTGTTTGTATTTTTTTCCGCGGTTTTAAGGCTTTTGCACTTAGACTCAGTCATGATTCTCACTGTTTTTTTTTTTTTCAATTAAGAATACAAAGGCAACAAAGAGTTACCAGCCTATCAATTTTTAGATCACCGTGTTCTGGAGACGTAGACAGAAGATGGGGACCATAACAGGAAAATTCTCTATTTGTCAGCTAAATCTCGTATTTTTCTGGCACTCACTAAAGTGAAGAGGCATAATTAACTGCTGAACTGCATCTGATGTGCTTTGATTTTTAAACAAAAAAAAAAATCCTCATCATATTTTTACAATAGGATAAATAGCCTTCCCATCTAAATTTCAATAAACTCTTCAAACAGTGCCTTATTTACAAAGAGTGACCATTAAATACTATGCTTGCTACTAGTATTTCAGTTATTACTCTGGTAAGAATACTAGCAAATGCTAATCAAGTCAATATGTCTGACATATTTAAAATATAGAGGTTTGTGTTTATGGAAAATAATGTTGTTGTTATTGGAGGTTTTTTCCTCAGACTGAAACAATTAATGTCTCATTATATCTGATGGTTTCTTTTTAATGCAAAAAAGTCTTGAGCCAGCAATACTTGGGTTGATAAAAATCCTTCCCTTGCTAATGATTCTTGTATCATGTACTTGAAAAATTACGATTTTGCATTGTAGTGCATCTCCTACTTACTTCTGGACAAATATTGGAATCCCTTTTTGTAAAGCTTGAGGACTTGCTGTTCAGTTCAGCCTTATAGTTCTGTTCTATGAAGCAACAACCTCTAAGTCAGCATGTGGCTGAGTGGCCCTCTTGGATTATGTGATAAACCTCATTTTCACACCCACAGAAGAGCTCAGAGAGACACTGGTAGGATAATGCTAACCCATATAATACCCTGACAGGCTACTCCCAGGCCCATCACAGGAGCCATCAGCCCATCAAAGGTCCATCGGCCCACGCCCAGAGGAGCACAGGGGTATACAGTGGCAGATAGGAACACAAGTCAAGGACTTAGGAGGAACAACAACCTTCTTGTCAGCCCCATTGTCCAGGTGTGAAACCCATCACCATATGTCACTGGCAGCTGCTTTCCAGCTCACATTTCTTTCTAACAGGGGTATTGTTGCCTGGGTATGTAGGACATGTTATGAGATATAGGGGAAAAGAAGTTTGGGATAGCACAGGACTTATGTGATATTTAGGGGAGGAGCTAAAGGGAGGACAAGGAAGAGTTTTAGGTGATTTGGGGAGGAAGAAAGTGGGAAAATAGAAGGATAAGGGGATAAAAGGGCCAGTCACATGTAGATAGTCTGCTGGCTAATAAGCTTGTCTGGTTGTGCCCTGGATCATCTGTCCTATCTTCTTATTAAATTCATTTCTAACTCTTTCCTGGGTATGTGTGCATAGGCATGTATACATATGTGCATGCCCAGTCTCACTTAACCTAACATGTTTTGAAATCTGTTGTATTTAACTGTTCTTCTATTTAAAAGATGGACATCACTTCAGCATTTGGCTGGGGGAGGAGGCCATGCAGAGAAGAAGGGAACTTTTTGTGTGTGTTGTACCAGAAGACAGGTAAAACACCTAGTGCTGTCAGAACTAAACTATTACCAGTACCTAAACTAGGCAGTTAAGGACAACTTGAGTGCTTTCTATACACTGTAGTAGATAACAGAGATTCAACCTTCATTTCTAATAAACTGCCACAGTGCTTTAACTACAAATGAATGAAATGTATTTTTGCTAATTCCCTTAACAGAGTGACCCTCTTTTGCAGACTAGTGACTTTATGCTCCTCTTTTTAATTATCTAGCCCATGGAGTTGTGAACAATCTTCAAACTTGGAAAAAGAAAAAGAAAATTACTCTTGTCCTTTAGTGTAATTTACATCCAAATATATCTTTCTCTAAGTGGCATGTGACATGCTTTTTTAAGTACTTCCCAGTTTAAAAGTTAAACACTTTAGTAGTGACCACACTGCTAGCTGACAAGCTTAATGGAATATGACACAGCAAAGAATTTGTCAGCATAGTTGGCAAATGATAAAGGAAGAGTACAACAGATTTCTACCAGGGTTACATATCTGGAAACTGGCTCATAAGTACTTAAAATGTCAGTTATGACAAAAAAAAAAAAAAAAAAAAAAAAAAATCACAATGCTATCACAATGCTAATTAGTGAGAAAGCAAACCTAGAGGGATGATATTTCTTGTCATACAGAAATATGTAGATTTGGGGTTAGATTTTAACAGTTTATACATAGATTACTCAAATTTAAGCTTTTATTTTCATAAAATTATCTTCAGAGTTACAATGGAAGTTGTCAACTAAGTGATTTTCAAACATATTGTCTTATGGTGTCTCGACATCAGAAATAAATATCGTTTGACCATTTACAAAGCCATTGTAAACCCAGTCCCTAAAATGCAGATATTCAGACAAGTTTTTAGTTATACATGTAAATGGAGACTTAAAAAGTGAATATTTAGAAATCAGATTTGATTTTCAACTACTCAGACTTCAGTTTAAAAAAAAAAATTAGAGGATTAATTTACAAAGTCTCACAATCTGCTTTGTCATTGCATCTAATATGAGCTTCCACCACTAATTTCCAGAGTTAGCTGACAAAAGTTAATTTAAAAAAAAATATAGCTATCATTAATCCAACAAATCTTTAAACATTTATCACTCTTGTCTGAGACAGTGACAGCTTATGTTTCCCATAAAAATTTGTATGAAAGCATGCAAATTAATGCTGTTATTTATATGTGTGCTCATGTTTCTTTTGATTGTAGCTGGCTTGCTTCAAAAAAGGAAGGCATCTATCATGGCAGTGTGGAGTGGGGAAATATGTTGCTCTATATCCAGTTTTAAGCCAAAAACAATTAACCAAAATATTACACCCAAAAGTTTTTCATTCATTTCTCTCCTCCATTCCTTACCAAGAAAGTCAATATATTTAAAGTACAGAAAAAAGTATTATGAACACTGTAGTCAACAAATAAATGTTACAAGTTATGTGCTTTTTTGTACTCACATATTGCAGAAATATAATCAAGGATACACACTCACTCTGTCTCTGCTCCACATTGCATATTTTTAAACAATCATTCTTGTACAATATATTTTATACAAACTCAACATTATCAATTAGTCATGACATGTTCCTAGCACATAAACACTTTTGGAGAAAGTCGCAAGGAGATTTTCATTTTCTTGTCTTCCGTAAACCACACACAAACCCTATGGTAATGACAGACTTTAGATGTGCTTAAGTAGTCAAGACCTCTGTCCCACTTGTTGTCTCTGGAGACAGAAAGCCCTCCGTAGCAATATTGACACCCTATCTAGATACAATAACTTGAACTCTGCCAGAAAGAACTCTGTGACTAGAAAGCATTCCTAGTTGTAGACCTTTTTTTTTGGAGGAGTACATGAACACAGTAGCCACGCAGTACTACAGCAGGGCAACAGTACTTCTGTAAACCATGCAGCTTGGTCCACAGTATCTGAGGAGTCATTGGCAGATAAGTTATGAATAGTGTCTATGACAAATCAATGACTACATGCAGATTTTGCTGGCTTTTCCCATTTATGGACTCATAATATCCCTACATGTTTCCATTTATTTAAGTTGTATAAAGGATGCCTATGCAGAAGTTCCAGACTACTGTGAGAAAATAAAAATGAATAGCAGCTAACATACGGTACTGATAGAGACTGTGGTTTGGATAAGCCACTTTTCATCCCACCTTGTCCTGCACCCTACACACAAATATATTCAGAGTACCTTCCAAAATTCAAGTGAAACACCAGTAAGACTGTGTAATTAAACAGGAGTCCATTTACATAGCTTTTATACTACATGTTTGTCGGTTTTATGAGCTATGTGATTGGAGACACAATATAGCTCTTAAAGCTCAGGTAGTGACTAAATGATCAGAGAACAATAATGCAGAAAACATCTGAGAGGGTACATGTTGTAGAAAATTGCTGTTTAAGGGGGGAAAAAAAAAAGCTAAGCTATAGTGATACACAGCTACAGCAGTACTGTCTTCGAAATTCCTGCCTCCTAATTGCAGTAATTCAGGAACTGTACCCCAGTTACTGCTGTGGCATATTCTGACATGCCAAGACACTATTAAAATACTTAAACATGTTTGAAGGCATCAGCAACTTCTTTCTCTGCACCTTAGGCTAAATACAGTTAAACAGCAATTGAACATATCTCAAGAAGCATTTAGTGCCTCAAGGCTTAGACTGCTGTCATTCTGAATGTGGCATTATTGTGTACTGCAGAGATAGTGCATGCCATCTCTAAAACAGTCCTACTGAACAAAGTCAAACACAAATCCACTGTTTGAGATATGCCAACTGCACTGAAGTGATGAATATATTAATTGCTTTTGCATTACAATAATTTCATATATATCATGCTAAATTCCAAAATTCTTTTCATGCTTAAGAAAATACTACAGAGTACAGAAAGACTTACATGTACATTGATTGAACGATTAATACTATGAGGTGAGGTATGATAGAAGGATATAAAATAGCGAATTCTGAACCTTTTTATTCTTTCTTTATGAAAAAAAAAAAGGAACATAGAATGAAAACAAAAATTTCAATACTTTACTTGAAAAATGGTAAAATAAACATATCCCTTAAACAATCCCTAAGAACTGCAAGACTCACTGTTGTAGCATGTCAAAAGTCTAAGTACTTAGCTGGTTTCAAAAGAGAATAGAGTGGAATTTTCAAAGCAAATATGAGATATAGTCCTCTACCATTAAAACTAATAAAAATAAAACAAACAAATGAGAATAAGAAAACAAATAGGTAATTGATTCTTTAACATTTGTAAAAAGCTTGTGCTAGATGAATGAATGTGAGTTAGCCAGAAGAGAAGGCAGCTGAGGGAGAAAACAGCACTTTTCATGTACTCAAAAGGCTATAGTAAAGCAAGAGTGGGAACAATCTTATTTTGCATGCCCATAGAGGAAAGGACTAAACGTAATGGCTTGATTGCAACAATGACAAATAAGCTTAGAAAGCTGAAAAAATCTTTGAGGATAAATGTAGTGATGGAATGTTATAGAGTCTCCACGACTGGAAGGGTTTTATGAATGCCTAGAAAAACTTCTCCCAAGGGTAACATATACATGGCTAATCCTACCTTAGGAAAGCAAGGATGCACTAAGTGACCTCCAAATATTTCCTTCAGCTCTGCAATTTTGTTAATATGATTACCACATTTATATACTTTGGCCTCAATCCAATCCTTAACTGTTTCTGGATAAAGATTCTTGATTTATTTGATAAATCAACCTTAGAAGCCGGGCTTAGGTTCAGCTAAAAGTCCATTTCAGAATTACATCCTCCTCAAAATTTTATGTTAATAGAATTACTAACAAAAAACCAAAACAGTCAGACCATTTAAGACAGATGTTATTCAAAGGAATAAGAAACAAAAAGCCAGTAACATTAAAAAAAAAATCCCCACTCTCAAGTTCCAATGTGATAACCTAACATTTATCAAGTCTTCTTGCCTGAGTCCCAACACATCCATTCCATTTTATAGTTTCATCAGAAAGTTAAAGATTGAATACTACTACCCATAGTGGTGCAAAACAAATATAATGTCTCTGAAGTCTGTTAAAGCTGAAACTGGTGTAAGAGAGACTCTGTAAAGCAGAAGATTTCAACAATTTTTACTTTTTATATGACATTTTTGATTTGTTTATACTTACATAATACCTGCCTCTCTTTTAGGGAGGAACAGAGCCAAATAAGATGAAGAATGTATAGGATTTTGACTTATTTCCTTTGTCTAATTAAACAAACTGTATCAGACTATACAGCTATTTAACATGATTCAGATATATCCCAAGAAATATTACCCACGCAATCAAATTACTGGCTTAGATTCCACAGTTATTTCTATCACAATTGCCTCCAGCAGGTTAAGGTACAATATTATTTAACTGTTCCTGTAATTACAGAATAACTCTATAAAATGTTTCCTTCCTAAATTAATGATTGTAGCAGCTCTGTAGTATTGCATCTATGATCTTGAAGGAATTGTCAGTATTTCGCAACTGAATTGAAGACTGTTTTGTCTCATTCTTCATGGGCAAGGGCTCTAGCCATATCACTCAAGTCACAGAAGACAAAGCAGGGACTGGGAGAATGAAGAACCACCCCTGTAGCGGAATATCAGGTTTGAGGCCATTTAAGGAACCTGAAGGTGCACAAGTCTATGTAAACCTCATGAAGTTCAACAAGGCCAAGTGGAAGGTCCTGTGTATGGGTTAGGGCAATCCTAAGCACAAATACAGGCTTGGCAGAGAATGGATTGAGAGCAGTCTTGATGAGAAGGACTTGGGGGTACTAGTAGACAAGAAGCTCAACATAATCTGGCAATGTGTGCTTACAGCCCAGAAAGCCAACCACATCCTGGGCTGCATCAAAAGAAGAGTGACCAGGAGGTTGAGGGAGATG
>WHYT01014405.1:75316-90906 GCA_009806455.1 Tetrax tetrax
TGAGCAACCTGATCTAGTTGAAGATGTCCCTGCTCCTTGCACAGGGATTGGACTAGATGACCTTTAAAAGTCCCTTCCAACTCAAACTGTTCCATGATCCTGTGATTTTATATTTATTTGAAAAAGAGACCTATGGCTCTTTTTTTTTTCTTTTTCTCTTTTTTTTTTTTATTAATGCTAAAAAAAATAGTGTACTTTTCCAGGCCTGAACTATATTAATTAGTTGGTTGTCAGTGGAGAACCATAAGACAGGTTATATAGAATATGATGTGTAAGTGAAATAAAATTCAACAGATGTACTTCTAGACAAATACTCATTTTAAACCCTGATTACATTATAATACAAAAGGAGGCACATTGGAAACATAGAGTTTTCTCTTTTTTACATTGTTTTTATCCTGCAGTTCAGACTTTATTATTTCAATTTAATTCACAAGATCAATTGCATATATGTAAAGAAGACCAGGAAGTATCAGCCTATATGATACCAGTGGTGAATACTGTACCAAATACACCACAGTGAACTTAAATTCCCTAGATTTTAATTTTCTAGTATCAATTTTTCTACGTTTAAATGTAATGGCTACAAGACTCCTTGTAATCCTGTTAAATCCTTTGATATTCTGATTTACTTCTAGCACTGAAATGGCAATATAACCTTCAGAAAAGTAAGACTTACCAGGGCTTCCTGAAGTAGCATAGACATTAAGATGTAGGAAACAATTAAGCTGTCTAATTGTTCTGTCAATCTGATGCTGAAGTGTTAATCTGTCACTGTGTCAAATTACATACCTCTATTTTTTTCAGTAAAAGGTGTCAGTGCTTAACAAACTCTGAGCTGAAACAATTCGTGGAGCAATTAAAATGTCATCTCTCCTAAACATGACTTAAGAAAAGTCAGAATCATGGCTCAGAAGTCAACATAATTTCCTTGATACTCATGCCAAACTGATGGGACTGCAGACGCTCTAAGTGAATAGAGTAACTAGCAGCCATTTTTATCTCATTTCAGCTCAGCTGTATGCTCTGCCTCCCCTTTATTTTATTTCTTGGTGATAAGGATATAATATTGTATTTTCTTCATCAGGGAATGGACACCAGATAGGAAACCAGTTCTCTTACCACAAGGAAAAAAACAAGGTTGCATGATTTCCCCTTGTTTCCCTCCAATTTATACCCATCTCATTCAAAAGGCAACTTCTTTTTGGAGATGGTCCAAGTAATGTTTTCTATGGAATATTAATGAATGCATTGGTTTAATTTAGAAACTAAAAGCACAGTCCCAAAAGATGTTCAGTGTCACTAGATCTCATGGATATCTCACAAGTATCTCAGAGGATATCCAGAGTCAATAATGAGACCTGAATATATAGAAAAAATCAGTGATTTGACAGAGTTGTGAGCTGTTTTGTAAGCTTGATATTTGATGAAGTAGTATAAAAATGCACTAGATATGACTAAAATTTAGGTTCAAAGGGTGACTGATTAAAAAGACACAATCTCTCCTACACACATGGCTATTTAATTGTTTATCCTAAGTAATGAGGAGAGGGAGGATCAAAAAGCAAACAGCAAAACTGAACCACTTGTGACTATGGCCAAGAACTCAAACTAAAATAAAATTCTTATTGAATGCTTCAGTGTTTAAGAATTGACTTTAAGGGAAAATATTGATTTATTTCTTTCATATCTTTCAGTGACTTTTTTTTCAGTGAATTCTTCTGCCATTGACATAGTAAATTGAACTGATTATCTTGATGGAACAACTGCATTCCTGAAAATGAAATACTTCATACAATTCTACTTCGTGCAGCAATACATTGCTGATTTCTAGATCTTATTTCATTCCTGCATATACAGAATAAAATATTATATAATAACATATATTAAATAGTAGTACTGTTTTCATAAAAAGGGAATTACTTGTGTTCCCAAGAGGCATTCTGTGTGACTCATATGATGTTTATTTTGCTACAAGTCATAGACCCTTAAAGGTTAAACTTGAACAGCAGCTGTTAAATGTGCTGAAGCTCTAGTAATTGATATACATTATTTTAAAATGGAGAGAAGAAGAAATTTCTACAAGTTCTGCATGTAAATATCATCTAAATAACAGAGCTCAGCACGAAGGAGAAAAAAATAACTTGTGATTACTTGTCTTTTTAGTAGCTGTCAAGAAGAACTTGTGTTCTAAGAAGAAATATAGCAGTTGTGTGAGGCATCTATTTAACCTTTCATGTCACGTAAAGGGAACCTTAACCCACAAAATGGAAAAAACTAACTTATCTTTTCATGTCATAGAAAGAGAAGAAGAGGGAGGTAGATTAGATTAGATATTAGGAAAAAATTGTTTACAATGAGGGTGGTAGAACAATAGAACAGGTTGCCCAGGGAGGTGGTGGATGCCCCATCCCTGGAAACATTAAAGGCCAGGTTGGATGAGGTTCTGAGCAACCCGATCTAGTTGAAGATGTCCCTGCTCCTGGCAGGGGGTTTGGACTAGATGACCTTTGAAGGTCCCTTCCAACCCTAACGATTCTGTGATTCTATGTCAGACATGTTTCTCTCACAAATACACATATAAATTTGTAATTTTACTTACTTAATCTCACTAGCAATATCTGGGATACAGCACCAAATTTAATTCAGTGAATTGAAAAGTACAAAGAATGTGTTTTCAATCCTTTAGTAGAAGATCTACATGATGCAAGACCTAAATGAATGTTAAAAAGAGAAATAAAAACCATATTATAATTATTGTATTAAAGCATATTTTTCCTGTTTATGTAAGTATACTCCAGAAGAAAAGGGTTACATTTTATCAAATATAGTGCTTATCCTCATTAATCACGAAGCATAACAGAAGTGTAAAATCATAAAACTCAGGAATGATAATACTTCCACCCGTCACAGGGAAAGGAAATGTTTTACTGATTAACTAGTTACAGACTCTTTTATTCCATGTTAGTGGCATGAACCATAGTGTCACACTAGTCTTTAGATCAATTATTTTGGAATCCTCAACTTTGCCTAAGAAGATGTAAAATATGCCCTGGAATTAACCCATCTAAATAAGTTTGTACTGTTGTTATAAGTATTGATACTTACTCATTGAGTTTATGCTAGGGAAGGGGAGCGTTGGTTTTGTTGTTGTTGTTGTTATTGTCGTTTTTATAGTAAGTATGTGGAAAACTCTTCACACCTCAAAAAATGGAGAGATAAATACAGAAAGATAATGAATCTCTCGGAGTGATTTATGTCCTGCTCAAAGGGATTTTTTTTTCATTTTTTTAAATTGATTTTTCAGCTGTGTGTGCAGATTAGAGGTAGTGAATTAATTACAAACATCATCTCAGAATGGTTACATACTTATGACAGATTCATATGGGTTACAGTCCATTAGTAATTAAGTATTAAACACAGCACTAATTCCCCTTGTGCATGTGCAGTAGATAGACTGTAATCATACACATGAATAATAGAGATGTTATACTGAGAGAGATTAGAGTATCACTGTTTATGTCATTGTGGAATGGAAAAGTATAAGGAGAATGTTGGTTTGTTTGTTTTTTTTTTTACTAATGGAAAGTACAGAAAAATTCTGAATGAAACAAAACAGGGAAAATAAGAAAATCAAGTTTTACTTGCAAAGTCTATCTTGATGAAAGTCAAAGGCAAAATTGAATTGAGTAAGAGTGTCTAAGAATATTAGTCAGGAGCTTTCTCTCATCCCTGAAGTGAAGATACTGGGTTTTAGATTACTTCACCAACTACTAGGTAACATTTTCTTCAGATTTCCTCAGCCACTTACTTGAGTGGACAGTTGAGCATATCGCTCTATAGATTTCTTGATACATTCCTCCAAAATACGTGAAATACTTCCTAGCCTCAAAGTAAAAATGGAATAATTTTTGTCAGGATTTACTCCAGTGAAAGTAGTATATAGTAGATTCACTATGGGATGGTATAATTGGTTTCTACTTGCGTCAACTTTGAAGCTGCAATATGAGGTAAAAAGTTGCGTGCCCAAATATAAATCACCTGAGTCACCAAAATTGTCAGAGGATGGAATTATTCCGGGAGAATTATTCCAAGTGAATGGCATGCTCCTATAAGAGCTGAATGAAGTTCTATCAGAAAATGAGCATCACGCTTGGATGTTTCATGGTCCTTGTACAGGAGTGAGCAGTAGAGAGAGACGATGAGCATATTTCACGCCCCTTTGTAAAGAAAGTACCTCTGATAATAATCCATTAAATTAGGCCTAGATTAAGCATAGTGGATAAACTCACAGTCTGCAGTGGTGGACACCAATGATTAGTTTATGAAACTTGCACTTCAAGTTAATTAATTTAATTGGCCTGGTAAAACATGGTCATATATAGATATATTCTATTTTAAATCAGAGACAAGTGACTGGCTGGATAAAGTTGAAAATTATCTTTACTTTTGAATGATACAGATAGAAAGTAAATGGAAAAGTTAATGTGTTCTCAAAACATTTTTATAAAAAATACTTATCAGTGTTAAAATTAACATTGATTTTTGTCTGCTGTTTGTATGAAGGTATTTTGAGAATCTTATTTTTTACTAAACTATTTCTATATACTCTCAAATATCTTTCCCAGGTATGTGATAACATTAAATATCTAGCAGTGCAATAAACAGCTAAACAAACTCTCAGTTACATGCCTTACCCTACCATAGACATGAACTTCAATTACATATATCTTGAGTGTTGATAAGCTTATTCTGTGCTGCTGCAGAAGTATTTTGTGGAATTTTCTCTGTTTCTATTTACTGATGCTCTTAGTCACTGAAAGTAGAGGAGGTACAGAAAGAGGTCAAGATTGACAGCAAAACTGAATCAGAGCCTCTCATGCCAATGAAATAATGAAAAACAGCACGGTTCTTACAGTAACAATAATGAAAAAAATAGACAAAAGGCTCTGAACAGCTACTGGGAGAAAGAGAACAAGGCATCCGTTTCAAGAAAAAATCTTTTCCTGCCATTACAGATAGGTTTGCGAACTGGATAAATTAGGATGCCCTTTAAACAATTTTCATGCTTCAAGAAATGTCTATGAGAGACAGGCCTTCCTTATTTTCCTTTAAGGGATTGATCTTAATAGGCTGGATTTTAGTTGTATTTTCTACACCTTTATTTCTCATATCAATCATTCCCAGAAAAAAAAAAAAAAATCTGCTCATCTCATCTTTAACATAGTTCAATACTTAATATGAGTGTTTTTTTCTTCTCCTGGATTTATTGTCTCAATACGCATATCCCCGTCTCTATACAGATAACATTAGCAGGGTGCAAGTACCATCCAAATAATTGTCAATAGATAATAAGGATTTGCCCAACCCTTCTATTTGTTTAAAAACTAGATCTGTAAGTAAATGTGTAACTCTACGTCAAAGAAATTTACTAGAGTAGCTGTGTATATCTGATTATTTTTTTTCCGTGTAAAATGCTGGATGCTGCATCCAAAGAAAGATTAAAGAAGTAAGTTTTTTTGCGTTTATAACTGATAGCATGTGCTAAACCCACAAGATTAAAAGTCATTGGAGACATGCAGTATCAACTAAATTTCAAATGATTATAAGGTTTTTGTCTGTCACTGAGTGATTCTACGGACTGAATGTATTTTACACCACCATCTGTTGGAAACTCTGTAAAGAAATATCTTGTCTCTAGTTGAAACTATTTGAAAATAATTATATCTTCTTCTCAAATAACAAAATTGCAATTTGTTACTCTATTTATAAATCTCATAATGCTGTAAGAGAACAATTCTTCTTGTTACCTTACAACATTGTTATTCATAGAGAGGTTTTAATATGAATTAAGATTTTCAGAAATACCTTAGATTTCAAACTTCAGGAGGTATAACTGGTGGAAAAGGCAGAACGAGTAGAACAGGAATAAAATTTCCTTACTAATGTCACAAAAAGCAAGTGCCACTTAACTTCTCTGTTGTTACATTCTCTCATTTTTTACATGTCAGTCTCTGAAAATTTGTGTAGCTGCAGGCATCTCTTATCTGCAAAACAAAGCTTATACAGTTTTCCACAATAATCTGTATTTTGAAAACTCCCTTAGGAATTTTAAAATTATTTTTAAGACCTCAGCTACACAAACTTGCCAGAGGAGTGAACAATGACTATAATTATAAACGTCTGGAAAAATTTCTCACTAGTTCAATTTTACCTAATCTGTCTTTCAGGGAGAGCTAATACACACCTAAGGCATAGCTTTCACAAGATGCACTACATGATTAGGATATAGCATTTAGAAGTTGGGTCAATCCAAATTCATTTAAGTTTCTAAAAAGCACGACTATTTTGCATATTCAGAGACTGACCTCATACTGCTTTGACATTCTTTGAATCTAATATATCCATCATCAATCAGACGTGCAATTCAAAGTAATCAACTAAAGCTAGTGGCATGCCACAAATCTAAAATAAACTAAAAGTGTGACCCAGATCTATTTCAAGATAGCAACTGACAATTTCAGTTGAACAGAAAGGACATTTATGTGTTTTGCATGTTAACTATGGTAAAGCAGATGAAGATTTATGCAACTTTGAACTCTTTGCTAAGACATTGACATCAATAGTATACCCAAATCTTAGATAATTTCTGTGTCCAAAAAGATAACAGACCTTCCTCAAAAAGCTACATTAAAGATGGTACCAAAACTTTAACTAATTTGACGGTATCTCTACTATTAATGTTACAAGGACAGATATGATAAAACATTATGATAAAAAGTACAATTTAAAGATTTGTTTGTTTCTAGTCTGTCATATAAATGCTGCATAATGTATTTTTCAGCTCAGAAGTGTAAAGCTGCTCAGCAAAGCTGCTCAGCTGCCGTGTGCATGTTTTTCAGACTGATGAACTTTAGGTCAAGTGGAACTCTTTAGAGAAAAAGGAAGATTGCTCCTTTCTTAAGAGCAACAGAACTTGCTTAGCTGCGAGAAGTTTCTGTAGTTCAGAGAGGGACCTGCCTCTGATACTCTTTCCATAGCAACGGAAAGAAACTTCAAGGAGACTTCATACAGGAAGCCACTGAATGTTGTTTACTCAAATAGTCTGTAAAGAAAGGATACTAAAGAGCAGTGGTAAAATGTATTTTCAGACATTTGTATTCTGTCTTGCTCAGAAGTTCTTTGGTTTCACTATTAAAAAAAAAAATCTTCTGCTTCATACTTGCTGATCTAATAGGACGAGGCTTTGTAGAATAGGATGCTTTTTACATCTCTTGGTGTGTTGCTTACACTGCAAGACTGAATCAAGCAGTCCATCAAACAAAACTGTAAACAAAGGAACATTAATAAATCAACAAGTACTAATTTATAGAGAGATATTAGAAAAAAAAGAAGCTGAAGCTACCCATGGAGCCATACCAGCTTTTCTTTACCTACTGGGTACACCTCTAAAAGTTCCCTAACCCAGAAAAAAATCCGATGAAGTAAAACAAAACTTTTGGTTTGAAATTGCAGTTATTTGTTGATGTTAATGTAAGATTCAAAAGGACTTTAACAGAAACTTGACCTAATACTTCATCACTAAGCAATACTGCAAATAACTCAGTACATAATTTGCAGGAAAAATAGTTTGTAAGAAAACAAATGCCTACTATGATATATCATTCCTGTTTTACAAATATTATGTTTCACCCTATTAAACATACAAATTGCAAGTTATATATACGTACTTGATGGTGGAACACAACTGACAGACTATAGAAGAGCATTGTACTGTATGAGATTACAGAGGGAAAAACAATAAAACTAAAGTTTACAGGATAGTAAAACTTTTTAAAAGAAATTAAGACTAGTTTTCACCAGTTTCTCTACTACAAAACAGAAATACAAACATTTACAACTGTGTACTACACATACTGTTCTACTTTGAACTTTCTTTTGTCCTACTAGGATACTGTCAGATGTTTTTTGGTTTGGGGGATTTTGTTTGTTGAGGTTTTTGTAAAGGACAGCAAAAGAAGGTTAAAAATAACATAAAAGGGATATCCATGCTTTTAAAATTTGCCTATCTATTAAAAAGAAATCATTAACATTTAAATGAAATCAACTTCTACCCAAACAGAAGATAAGCAATAATGAAATTTAGGAAGTGTTTCGAACAGCCATCCCAGACAGTAAACCTGACTTACTCCAAATAGTACGATTACCTCCTTCATGCTTAACATTCTGTTGCTAATCAAATAAAATGCAAAACATGCTAACACCAGGTATTTCTGCAAATCTAGTTTAGAAAGAAAAGTATTATCAGTAAGTATAGGTCTTATTTCAAGAAAATCTATCAAGTATGCAACACATCAAAGCACTTGCACTGCAGTTCTATCCTACTCTCTATTTTTAATTATGAGGTTCTTCTCTGCAGGAAGCAATTCTATGAGAATTGAAACAATTTATTTGAAAGGATAAAAACATCAGAAGAATTCTGCCTCATACATTCTGAAATATGGAAGATCTTAACACCTCACAGCTTGTAACCGACACTTACACAACCCTTTCCTAGGTAAAGAGACTTATTTGAAAACACAGCCTTTCACAATAACTTCCCAAATGAATTGCTTATTATTAGTAACTGCACAACCTTAACTTAAAAAGGAAAATAGTCCTCTATAGACCAAATGCAATTTGATTGTGAAAAGGTATAATTTTCTAATACCTAACTAAAATATGTATTTTGAATTTCCCATATTGTAAATACTGAGAAATAAATATTGTTGCAAGTAGAAGTAAAAAGAACTAAGCATTTTTTGGCATATACAGAAAAGAATATATGTGGAAGTGTTAAGATACGGAGAAAAGCCTTTCAACCAACAGCAGGCTTTTTCAGATTTCCTTGTTTGTCTAAGAAAAGTCGTAGTGACTCACTATTAGACATATTTAACTTCTTCTGAAAGCATATGTCTTCTGAGCTCTGTTACGCACACCAATTCTAAAAAGAATCTTTTATTTCCATAAAGCTGTATCAGCATGTTTCAGGGAACAAGAAGGTTTATGACGGTTTGCATTATTGCATTTCTTTATTATACTATCTGCCATGACCTTCAGTACTGATCCTCTGAAAAATTTTGATTTTATCATCCCAGATTTGAAACAAATTGAAAAGGTGTCGTTAAAATATTCTGGTTTAAAAGTAGTTAGTAAGAGTTATTAAGATGAAAGTTTCATCAACAAAACATGTGGTGGCTTAGCTTAATCCAGGTACAGAATTTGTATCCCAGAATAGTGAACTTAATAGCAATTTTTTACTTTATATTTTATTTAATGTAACCAATAGCTCAAGTCGTCATGCCTGTGTTCAAACTTGAGTGTTTCATACACAACCCCACTCCCTCTCAAGTAATGTCATGCAAGTGTTCTCTTATTGATTATAGGAGAGATCGGGAATATGCTCTGCCTCTCTAGCTGAATGGTCAGCATTTGGCTAGAAGGGGAGGAAGGGACCTGTGGTCAGATTTTAGAGAGCAGACCTCTGTCCTTAGTTGAATGCCTAATAGCTACAGAGTCAAGGCCACCGCTTCTCTCTCTTTCGGTAACTGTTGACAGTGGCTGCGCAGCACACAGCTACAGTATGATGATGGCTCTCACCAGGAAAAGTTGGAAGCTCTGGACCTGAATGCCCTTAGACTAAATATAGTACCTACAACTTCTAAAAGCCATGCTTGAAAGAAAATATCTGGTTTCTGCTCTGGTCTTGAGATATGTGCCAGGTTCATGTGTTTTAGGAACATTCAGAACTTAACTGCTCTTTGCCTTGTTTCTGGATGTCACCAGAGCATGGATTTCCAGATTAAATCATTTTGTAACTGCAAATCTTAACTTAGGTTTGTAGGTAACTTTGTGATTCAAAACACATTCAAAATTAAAGAAAGGTAGCTACTAGAAGATTAGCTTTAGAAAGCTAATCTTCTAGAAGATTAGCTTTCTAAAGCTTTCTGTTTCTTAGGTACATATGCCTAAGCCCCACCTCCAAAGCCAAAATAGGTGTTCTTGATCTCTCCCATTTGCCTGAATAAACCAGTCATAAAAGCTTTGTCTGACACCAAAACTGTCAAAGGAGAGCTAAGGTTTTTAGTTTGAAAATGGCAAGATCTAGAGCTGTTCTATGACACAAATCATAATGCTGTTAATTAAACTCTAAAGTAAATACTAAATTTTGAGTTGCAATAATTACCAACATTTTCTCTACAGCTCAATATCAAGTACTTATTTCAATCAATTAACTGGTATGACACGTTCAATAAGATTTAAAAAAAAAAGAGATGTTTAAAATTCAGCTGAGTTTATTAATGAAGTCCTTGCCCCTCAAAAGACTAGAACTTAGCTTATTACCACCTTGTTCTCAACAGATTAATAGCGTGAAGTCCATAGCCATCAGTTTTCCTTGCAAAATATTCAGTACACTGCAATAAAGTCTTTTAAAGCAAATATAAGATGACAACTGATTACAGATCTGTCAGCTTGAGCAGGAAGACTTGACACTTTGTTTCTAGCTGAATTTCAAGTCTGTTAGTTTCCATAATTGCACAAATGAAACCGTTGCATATTTTTCCAAGATGTGATTGCTCTAAGCAAATAAGGGCTGTCATTCACTTATTAACATGACCTAAAATTAACACAATGACTGCAAGCCATTTGATTGGCCAACTTTTTCTTTCATGAACCAATACCATGTTGCTTGCTAGATATTTTGAAAGCCTCTGAGCTATTGGCATCAGTCATGATAGTTCATGAAAAGAAATTGCTCCTCTTTTCCAGTCATACTCTACTTTCTTCAGCTTATCATTAGTCTCCCAACACTAATTAATGTCTCACTGACCAGTATGATTAAGAGTTACAAGAGTGTTAGAAGTAGTCTAAGCTGATCATCATTTCATATTTGCCATCAGTCTACTAGACAAATTAGATCGAAAATTTCATGACTTTAACCCTTCAAATTTTTTCAGATAATTCAATACTATCAATCAGGATGTAAATTTAAGGCTCCATAACTATCATTAATTCAATTACTTGCAGGCATTGCAATGTCAGTATTTATTTAATATAAAAAGAAACATGTTCAGTAAAATTACTCACACTCATTTTCTCTGGCCAGAAAGTAACATTATGATCTTCCAGATAGTTCCTTGAATGCAGACATCCCAAAAGCAAGATAAAAGTATGTCTTCCAGAAAACAGTATGGTTTAGACTCCAAGTAACGTAGAGTTTATCATATTCCCTAGTAAACAGTTATTTTAGTTACCCTTACTCTTCCTCTTTGGAGGGGCTTGTTTCATCTTTTTTTTGCCTACTAGAAACCTACAAAACTGGAAAACCTATCTGACCACATAAGTATGCATATTGCAGTATCCTTCTCCTTTCCTGTATAGTTTACTTCTTACTTCATTAAGAAGTTCCTGGCTTCTGAAAAACAATAATAGTTGAAAAAACAATCAACTGTAATGTATTTCCCTAAAACAGAACCTGAGTGGTTCTTTTAGGAACTTGGGACAGTTTTCCACAGTTTAAAAAGTATTGCAAAGAGACAAAGATTAAATTGGTAGGTGCGATTTTATTTCCAAAAGAACACATGACCTTTAGAACATCTTTTTCCATTAAAATCAATGCTTTCCTCCTATTTAAGGAAAAATAAGCATCTCAGTAATCCATTTTATCATACATGTCCAAAGATATCTTCTTGATATATTTTTTTAAAAGTTTTGATTGCACAAATTGTTCTTCCTATTCTTCTTAGACCTTTACTATCTCTGAGCTAAACTCTGCTACCACAACAGTTTATATGACAGATAATATAATTTAATTGTATAATCTCTCTAATATTTTTCTCTACTACTAAGTTATTTAAAAAAAAAAAAGGGGGAAAGGTAGTTTGATCACTGGTTAGCCTGAAAGCCTTATTACATTAGTACTATATTTATACTATAACAGACTTACTATAGATGTTTATCTATGAAAGATATGTATGTGAACAAATTAGCATACCTACAAAATGATTCATAGATGCTTCATAACAAAACTAACAATCTAATTTTTATTATTATTTCAAATTTCCTTAGAAATTTCCTGTTCTAAATAACATACTAATCTTTGCCAGTGGATAATAACATATGCTTGATTACTTTCAATTTCTCTGAGTAAAACATAATCTGCTGCTTAGAGCAGATAAATACAAACATGCAGTTTCCCAGCAAACAACAAAACTGGACAGTGAGGCAAAAGCCATTAGAAGCTTTCAATTCATAACTAGCAATTAAGAACATTTTTTCTCATGTAAATAGATGTTCTCCAGATAGTATGCTAGATAATATAGTCCCACATTCATCTTTATCATGGACAGTTTTGAGGCAAAACAACTCCTCTATTGCACACACATTCCTGCTGTATTGTACTATATGAAAAATGTGTGTTTCAGTCACAACACTTTAACAACATATTGGATTGTATAAATATTAAAAAAAAAAAAAACCTTTCAAACAATATTGCAGGCAGAATGGTTTGTCAGGTTCTTTAAAACCATGTGGAGTACTATCATCTGACAGATCCTAAATCTAAGAACCTGATCTCTCTATTTCTGTGCTAAATTAAATCACAAGCAAACTTTTGTTTCACAACCAACACAGTAAATGGCTCTGCTTGCCCATCTACCAACAGATTTACACACTTCCTAGAACCCATTTCTGTATTTGTTTCTAACTTTTTTCTGCACTGACATATTTTTCGCTTGAGCGGGCACTAGTCGATCAGTACTTTTCTACTTCAGCTGTTCAGGCGACAGCTAGCAGGGCAGCCACAACAAACACAATTCTGGCAGCTCGAAATGTGTGTCCCTGCCTTTTATTCAGATGCTATTAACACAGTGTTTACATGTAGACCACGTAGTTTTTATAAAGCTCAGAGCTTGGATTTTAAATGGAAAGCTTATTAGGCACAGAAGTCTCTCAAATTAAATCATAATGAGTAGCTACTTAAAATGCTTTGGAAAACAGAATCCACAATAATATATTTTTATACACAGATAGTGTTTTCTAAAGAAAAAGAGAAAAATGGAATAGAAAATGCAATCAGTGAAATGTACTGGACACAGGAGTTTTACTGCTACACTATTTGCCTACAGTAGAAAAAAACCCAAGCCTTTCAAAAACAAGCCTTTCTTGTCTTAATTTCATCCCATACAGAAAATTGTGAGCACACAGAAAAAAATAAAAATATTAACATATTTTTCTTAGCTAGATCTCCAAGAAACATATATAGAAAGAGTACAATACACTTCTACTGTTAATTTTTTTTTATATCTGTCCCAAGAATTTCAGACAAACCAACTTGGACTTCCTTAAAATTTTCTTATTTTATTCTATTTTATTTTATTTTATTTTTAAATTATTTTATTTTATTTTATTCTGACATGGGATGTAGGAATGTAGAGCTTAAAATCTGTAGTTTGTCTAAGACATGAGAGTTACTCCAGGTTGGGTAACTTTCTGCTATAACAACCTGCAATTCTGTCTGGGAATTAAGCTATGAAACCTATTGACAATATTTCCATCAAAACTTGTGTGTTCCTACAAAATGTTCTGATTAAGGTGAATTGAATTTGCATTGTGCTTGCTCACAGTTTGAGTGGACTGAACCAATCTTTTAACATTTTTCTATTTCCTCTTCAGTATGCTCATCTTCAAGTGTCTGTACCAATAATATAAGCTCTAGGAAAACATAAACTCTTTATCTTGCATTTACATTGCAGCTGTCTCTCCGCTGTGCCTTTCTGGTCCAGTATCGTAGAGAGTAGTCATTTAAAACACATCCTGCAAATGTGTGAATCTGTAATAACCCCCTAAATCCAATAAAACTTTTGCCTTATGCCATTTTATTCAGAGCAGAATGCTACAAACACAGTTACCATTTCACTATGCTCTTCGTGCACACAGTTCACACATGGAAGCAAAAGAGAAGAACTTACAGGTTGAGTTTGAGAAATTTGGCTTAGGTTGCAAATTCACTGAGAACTGAAATGTTCTTGGGATATATAGCTCTGAAATAATATATGAGAAAGTTGAATAAAGAAGCTAAATCTTTCAACCTTGAAGATAAATGCAACAAGATTTAAAATTTCTAAATTTTTTTTTTGCTTACTATTTTAGTTCCACTGTGCTTTAAGCTGTTTTGCATTAGTAATGAATAATATTTTTCTAACATTAATGATTCATAACAGAAAGAAGTTATACTGCAAAAACATTGCCTTAATATTTGGGTTATTAATTGCAGATTAAAATGAGTTTCATCATGCCATACACAGCTTTCATAACTTCTTTTCCAAGTTGTGTTTTTCTGCATATCCTCATAAGTAAAATAAGATCAAATATGTTGGAATGTACATATGCAATCTTTTAACCTTAAATTACTTGAAACACTTGACTAGTTGAACATTCAAGGGAATGAGATGAAGTCTATCTTACTGTAATAAACATAGCCAGGAGAGGAATAGAATATTAACATTAGGCTCTTTTTTGATGAGACCTCAGCTTCAAAACTCCACATCTTTTACATGGGCAATTCACAGCAATATCTATGAACAGTAGTTTATGAAAACTCTTTTTACACTGCTCTGGAGATAGTGGTCCAAAACCCAGTACATAATTAAATACATGGAATGGATGTTACTGAGTGGTTAATGCATGTAAAATTTCCTTTGACAATTCAAATTTAAACTCATTTTAGTTCTTATAAATCTTGCAGGAGTGTAATTGACTTAATGTTTTCTCCAGTACAGCTCATACATTACATTCATTTCTGTCTGGATTTTCATACAAATTAGAGTTAGGCCTGCTAAAGGAATTAGCGTTACCTGATAGCCAACACTGAAACATGTGGGGAAGACTGCGCTTTTGCTTTTTTTTTCCTTAATCTTTCAGATGTAGCTGTAAGTAATTGATGACCTAAAAGAATGATCTGGTAATGCCAGGACAATAATTGCAAGTAAAATTAATCTGATCAATTCTGACACTATACTATTAGGATCATAAGGAAAAAAAAATTGCTGTGTTATGTACTATATTCTTAGGTCTATTATACATTAATTTTTTATATGTCATTTAATTAAGAGAAAATGCATTCTTCTGATATCTGAAAAAGCAGGGAAGAAGAAAGATATTGCCTCCAAGTATAACTTTACATTCTTTGTTTTAATGACTTGAATCCATAGTTAGTTCCATTGAAATTAAGAGTGACTTCAGATTTCCATACCTCTTTCTGCTGCTCATATCAACTTCAGATATAGGCCTGAATTAATAATTAATTTTCCTTTTATTTTAAAAAAAAAAAATGAGCAGTGCAGCATTTCTTCTTTCTATAAAGTCACTTCTTTCTGGCTTTCAGTATTTTAGTTGTAAAAGAAAAGTATTTTCGGCAGTCTCTCAAAAAAATTTTCTGGAGGTTTAAAAAAATTTTCTGGAGGTATTTTCTGGAAATTTTTTTCTGTTTTGTTTTTCTTTTTTTTTGTTTGGTTGGTTCTTTTCTTTTTTTTTTTTTTTTTGAGGGGTTT